>OY292536.1:8222158-8248297 GCA_958496365.1 Subacronicta megacephala
GCCGAGATCTCCGCTCTAGGACTATTTTAAATCTGTGAGAATCCGTATGACTATTGATATAACGTTCAATGAGTACCTCGATAGAATCGATCACACCAGCGGTTCGAGACTATTTTAACTTTTGGTTTGTCAGTATGGGTCACGTATGTATCTAAAACTTCTAAATTGTAAAATGCGTTGCGTATTAAATTTTAATATGAAGTCCACTAATCAGTCATTGGTAATTATTCATTTTTATGAATCTCAATTCATTAAATTGATTGTGAATTAACACCAAAGTGTGGGGCTAGTAAAATTGCAATACTAACATTTGAGAAGTACTGTTTTGATATTTAACCAATAATACTTAAAAGAGGTGTGTTGTGTATATTTATGAATTCGGACATCTTTTGCCGCCATTCTTAACTTGACTGCAGGCGGAGACCGAGAAATGTGGATCAAATACGAACCATAAAATATATTTAAAATAAAAAAGGTTCCAGTGTTAATTTTAATATTTTCTATCATCCATTTAATAAAAAAGTAATAAATCTGGACATTATCATGTTTGTTATAATTTGTATACAGTAATTTTGAATAAATTTGACTTGAAAAAAAAAACATGATCCGTAGTGGCTAGGTCTTCGCCTGTAAATCTCTGCCGTCATTGTTCAGGAAACGGATTTAGTAAAAGAGATTTTAGTATAGTTAAATTTTATGTTGTCACTTGTCTGTAGCGAGTTTTATCTATACATTTTTATGATCATACAAGATACAACCCCTGCATAAGGCTTGTCAATTTTATCAATTTAAAGTGGCAAAGTAATAAATGAGTATTTGGCATATTTATTATTTAGTCGATGAAATTCTCGAATCACAAAAACAACTCGTCTATCAAATCTAAAATTGTTTCTTATTAAATCTGTCCTGAAAACCTAATCTGTTGATATGCATTATCGATTACGAAACGTTAAATCGATTACGCCGGACCCAATCAAATGCTGGCAGTCATACTGTTGGTATATTTATTTTTAGTGAACAAATGTTACCATTCACTATAAAACACTCGACTTTTTGTTTTTTTAAGTGTAAGTTATTTTCTATCGAGTAATTTTAAGAGTGTTGTCTTTAAGTATGCAAGCGGATGCGCTAGTTTTGACTCTACAATTAGTCGAATTGTATAAATCGATTGTAGTTAACACAGAATTTAGTAACCATAGGTACATAATAGTGATGTTTATGAGTCGACTAATTGCAATGGTAAAGCTAGTGTGTATGCAGGAAACTTGAAACGTTGCCACATTGCAAGACTCTGTGGAGTTTGCTGTGGAGAGCCTTAGTTTACTAGTGAATAGATGTGTATCATTATTGTACAAAATGCACTCGACATATAGGCACATTGTTATAATAGTATAAATACCCGAGAGATATAAAGAGAATGAAATAAATGCATAAAGTTAAATATTTTCATACGTTTTTGCACGTAACTTCGTGACGTCTATTCGGTGACGAATGCAGCGTTGTAGTTTTTATAATGTTTTGGCGGGAGGACGGCATTATTTTATTTGTAATATATGAAAAATCGACTAAGATAACATCGATCTTTAGCAGATATTTGAAATTGCTAAATATAATTGGTGATAGGTTCAATTTCAAGATGGCGCTCTCCCGCACAGAACGCTGGCCGCTATTACGATGTAACGTTAGCGTTTTTATATTTAAGAGAATTCACGACCAATAATTGTAATTATATGTGGAACTTGATAATTTCTTAGTGAATGAGATAATAATCGCGACTGAATGTTTTAACAGTTTGTCTGTTTGGGCTTCCAGTAAAACTAAAATTTTATTTTGACGCCCCATTTATTTCGTTTTACCTCTTCGTCGACCGTTCCCACCATTCGTTAAACTATTTTTATCCGAAGATTTTACACCAAAATCACAGACAATGAACCAGTGAATTTTAGCTTCTATTTTGCACTATGCTTAGTCGATTATCGAATGAATTGAGTTTTTTCATATAGACGCTAGTGTTTTTATTACAATTGTTGACATCTTGAATGTAGGGACGTGTTGTTTTGAACTCGCTCACCTTAAAATGTACGGTGGCAAGCACATCAAGTTATTACAAAATGACAATTTTTCTCATTTGATTTTGAACTTTATCATCAACATTTATGGTTTAAAATCATTTGGAGAAATTTGACAGTTTTGTTTAACCTTATGTGCCGGCGACTGTACATCATTTTTACTAACTGACTTAATAATTGGCTGTAACTAAATTTAACCTTGCAATGTGGATTTTGCCAACAAAAACTTATCTTATAATAAATTAAATGTAATGGCGAACATGACAGCATGGGGTGCCCTACAGATTTATTTCCAAGTACTAATATTTATGGGTTGGGAACCCATTGTTGAGCGACACATCTGTGGGCATCTAAGGTCCGTGTAGACTTTTCATTCCCGTTTAAAGGGATATAAACCCAAAGCAATAATTTTGGATGTGACATTTTATTTAAAAGCACATTTTAGACAGCTTTTACACTATTAGCTTAGAATTCCTTACATTAATTGCTGTTTTAAATTTCTCCCGAGTAATGTTCATTTGTTCCCCTATTCCTATTTTAATGATGTTCAATGTTAGTCGGACAGTGATAGTGCTACAATACATAACGTGTATAGTACGTACGTAGAATATAATGAGAAAATATTTTAATAATTAGTAATGAATTTATTGCCTGAATAAATTGTGCCCTATAACTGTGTGCCGTGGTGATGTGTCTGTTAAATGAAAATATTAGTGTGTAGAGCGAGGTGCGGCTAGTCTGAGCACGACGACGGCGGGAAACTGTTAAACAAACAATTGTTTTTTTTTTTCTTAAATTATTAATAACAATAATCGGTCCGGCCGATGTACAATCTCTTGTAAATTTTTATGTATAGATGGGGATATTAATATATGTTACGTTTTAAGTACTTGTTTTCTTTTTTAAAATCATATTTAGTTTGGGGAGTAGCGTTTGTAAATATATGTGGAGACTAGCGATCCGTTCCTCGTAAGGACCGGCTCCAGTAGACATGCAAAAGCCTTATACTGTAATATAAAAAGTATGACTTGCAAGCTTGTACCATATAATTATAGTGAATGAACTCTCAAATAGCTGTGTATATTGGGTGTATAGTTATCATTTTTAGTTTATTTTGTTTTGTTTTTATTTTCGACTAATGATAGTAATTTATGCCGATAAATAAATATCTATATTGTACGTTTATATATCTACAATGAAGAAAGAGAAATACAAATAGTTTTAATAACACTTATAAATATAGTTTAGGGGTTACACCACACGAGAGTAGGTTATAGTTTTGTTTACATTATATGGAACTTGTAAATACATACAGAAATAGTAAAATGAAAGAATTGATACAATAAAGTTAACTTTATGTTATTTGTAATATTTTTTCTAGTTCGTGTTGGGCGGCGCGCGCCGCGGGGAATCAATTTAGGACAATGATAAACGATGCCTGTAATTATTTTTCGTTGCTGGCAATTTTATGAAGTTCAGTTTTATATTGTGCATTATTTTCTCTGTAAGTTGCTTTCACTGTCGTTTCTAGATTATTTTTAAAAATCATATAATTATTATATTGATAAAAACTACGATGAGTCAAGCTGATTTATCAACATATTATAACGATTGAAGAAATTATATTGATAAAAGTACGATTGAGTCATGCTGATTTATCATATTATTACGAATGAAGAAATAAGGAATATTATTGTTCTGCTATTATTAAATTTGTAAAGTTAGTTTATTAATAAATGAATAAAAAATATTTTGTGGTTTTAATTGTCATTTTTCCAGCATGGTAAGTGCGCAGCGTCGAAGACCTAATAACTTAGTACTACTTTCAATTGCGTTGGAACATCTTTCTAGCTTTCCTCCAGCAATACCTACGGGAAACGATTTCTAATCTCACCTAGTGTGGCTGTATTTAATAAATACGGAGTGATTAAAACTTTGGTTGCCGATTCGACTTTCAAAATACTGTCTACCTTTAGCGTTTAACCGAACTATGACCGTTAAAACTAGCTTCAAGTAATTCAGATATGATAACAATTAAATATTTCAGAAAAAGATAAATCGTTACGGAAATTATTCAAAAATACTTAAAAAATAAATCGAGGGAACAACCAAAAGGATGCGTTTGCTGGTGCGCTGTTCAGCGTCTAGCTAGGTTTGCCAACATTTTTCCCACCTGATTAGGTTAGTATATTATACAGAGAAGTTTAAAAAATACGAAGAAGGGAATCTTAAAATGGTAGGGAAATCTTAAAATGGTAGGTACTCATCTTATAAGTACACAGATGTAGCCCACTTGCCATGATGCGCAGTATGAACAGAATCAAATATTAGACCACTTCAGAAATAGTGTACTGCGCTTCATATGCCACGAAAACGTTTTCCACATCTCAAATATGTTTTCATACTGAAACGGTTCCTCAAAACCTCAATGGGAGCTCAGTATGACTTCCAGAAGGAATGGTCCTTAAAATACCCTTAAATCTGTATAATGTCTGAAAAGACAACGGCTGATTAATATTAAGCATACCTTCACGCCTAAAGCAGCGGTAGCCTAATGGCTAGACCGTCCGACTCGCGATCATCTGGTTGCCGGTTTGAAACTCACCCATTTGCACTACCGACGTGAACCCACTCGTAATACAAGTATTTAGCTTAGTACAAGGCGTAAATAAGTAACTAGTAATGTGCTACCCACATCGCTAGTAAGTTTAAAAAAAAAAAAAAAACCCGAAGGGTTAGGCAGAGATGTACTAATGTACACCCACATTTCGCCAGTATATTTAGGTCCTATGTAATAGGGGGCGAGCCTATTGCCATTAACCGGGCACAAATCTCCGAACTGCTATTTAGAATTTCATAGTAAAACCCAATAACAGTGTTCGACCTGGGGATCGAACCCAGGACCTCTAGCGTAGCAGTCGCGCTTAGGACCACTAGACTAATGAGGCAGTCTGAATAATATTTATCGCGGTTAGTATAACGTTCCAACACTTCCAGCAGTGTTTTTTTTTTTTTGAGACGGCTGTAATATCACTACGACCGCAGTCGGTCTATTGTGATCGCCACTTAAAGATTCAGAGTTAAACCCTGCAGCTACTATAAACTGCAGGATTTTCTTAGGGGTGAACTCCCTTATTTCATCTGGGGTCGAGACATGTTTCCCCAGATGTGCATTGCGCTTGAGCGCTTGTCCAGCAGTGATAACAATTTAAGAAGTTCCCACAGTGTAATTTATAATAAACCGTGAACTTATCGGTAATAATCGGTATTATGCGCATGATGAACTCGCTCAATTGTTAAATAAATCAGCAGCACCCGTTGTACGCATGGCTACACATCAAGCTACACAAGTATATCGAGTCGATACTGGACTTGTGTAGCGAGGTCAGTCGATACTATCGACTGACCTCGTATTGTAAACGCTTTCCATGCAATGCAAGGTCAGCCTATACTGGTTTGTATAGCTAGATGTGTAGCCGTGTTTACGTACTTATAGATTTTGCATTGTGCTTATATATTTGCAGGGCTGAGGCTCGTCTTTTCATTAGTTTGAAGGACTTGAAAAAATATTTTTTTTTTATTGCTCTATAATCCACCACTAACCTAAAATAGATGAATTTTAACTTATTTTATATAAATATGAAAAAATAAGAGCATTTTCTTTTTTACAGCTACCGCCTGCATGGAATGGAATGTTATAGTTAAATCGATAATGAGAAAATGAGAACAAACATCAAAATTCAAAACCAACATCCAATCAGAAAGCTTAACAATTGTCTTTTTAAAGTTTTCCATTCGTTGAACAGTTGGTATTATACATATAACCAATAGAAACGCTGCGAAATAAACGTCATCGGAACCGAATGTAATAGAAAACAGTTAAAAATAGCACTTGCTGTTCTCGTGTTCTGAGGATTTTCGTAAAATTAGATAAATAAATGTAAGTCTGTTCATATATTTATAGTTATTTACGTTTTTTGATATAGTTTAATTTAATACAAAGAGGAAATTAGCTTTATTGGACTCTGTGAAAAATAACATCAAAGTGTTATGTAAGAAGGTTGTCAATAATCTCTACCTCACGAGCACGATGAAAAGGCTGCCTATTATTTTCCTCATATTACACCATTCTCTATTTGAAAGATGTGCATCAATAAGTAGTTATTCTTATACCTACCCATTAGATCTCCAGGGCAGCATATAAGACTTATAAGGCTTATTAGACGTTTTATTGTAAATCACTTTATCTGATAAAATAAATCAGTCTTCCTGCTTGACTTATTTGATCATTGAATATGAGCGGTCGGAGAGTCGCCTTAGGGGCAGAGTATATGAGCTCTATCAATGAAGTAAATTTCTTTGTAAAAAAAAAAAATATTTATTTGCTGCTTTAAGACCCAAAAAAAGTTGTTTGTCCATTATCGCAGTCTCAAATTAATTGCCTTTCAATAAATGGCCAAAGACATTAACACCAAATTGCTTACTCCTGCTTAAGCTAAGCTACCTACTAAATGTTGTTCTAGTTATATAGTGTCATAGATTAATTTTTTTATAAAGGTTACTAGTAATGTTTGACCCACACCGCTAGTAACCTCTTGTTAACCCCTCATGCTGAGCTAAATGCTTGTGCTACGAGAGGGTTCTCATCGGTAGTGCAATGGGTGAGTTTCAAACCGGCAACTACATGATCACAAGTCCGACGCCCTAGCCATTAGGCTACTGCTGCATCAAATTTAACTTCAACTTTAAATACTTATTGTTATTATTATTAAGGCAAAGGTTTACTAATGTATTGTACAGTAACCAGCAGATCAAGGTATACAACACTGTCTTTCTCGAAATGATTTTTAACCTTAAACTGTTGGAGATAAAGTTCAAAATCAACTGAGAAAATTTGTCATTTTGTGGTAATTTGATGTTCTGGCCACCGTACACCCACAGTTTGGTCAGTATGTTTAGGTATAGGGTTGCCATCCGTCCAGGCTTCCCCAGATTTGTCCTAGTTAAGTAAGCGTCCGGGTAGCTGGGTAGCTTGGCGGGGTTTCATTTGTAGTCCAGGTTTAAAAGTTGTAAAGTCACCGGTCACTGAGTGATCTAACAATGAAAAATTTTTTTTTTCACCGGACACAAATCCAGACTGCTACTGATAATTTTATAGAAAAACGCAAATAACACTTTGCTCGACCTGGGGATCGAACCCAAGACCTCTAGCGTACCAGTCGCGATTGGGACCACTAGACTAACGAGGCAGTCTTTAATTAATTTAACATTTTTTGACTGTTTAAAAAAAAAAACTGTTGACATGTCCGGTTTCTAAGCACCACAATCCAGTTTTTCAGGCTTCTTGTCCTGGTTACCTGATTTTAGTGATGGCAACCCTATATAGGTCTCATAAGAGGTAATAAGAAGTGACCCTGTTGCCATTCATTGGGCATGTTACCAAACTCTGATCTGCTACTGAGAATTTTATAGGAAAACCCAATATCTTCCATCCTTTCCAAATTATTTTATTAGGAAGATAAAGAGACAGTGAGATAAAGTTTAGCTTAGCATATTTCTTATTTTTTTGGTAAATTTCATGTATCATCAATGAAGCAACAAAACTGTTTTCTCAAAACTAGATGGCAGACAAGGCAGTGTCGACCGCAAGCAAGCCCATGATGCGGGGGCTCTTGAATGCACAAATCAAGCGTAACCTGATTGTGTCCCTGGTGCTTGCTGGCATCTCGGGCGTCGCCTTCAAACAGCTGGTCGGTAACGAGCGCAAGAGGAAGTATGCTGAGTTCTACAGGTGAGAAAAGCATTTTCTTATGTCAATCATTATTTTTATACATATGGTGATGCATGTGTCCAAAGGCTACGGTAATACGGTATACTGTTACCAGTTTGCTGGTATGTTAAGATATGTAATAGGGGAACATATTGCCATTAATTGGCCATGGAACCATACTCCTGAGCTGCTACCTGGTAATTATAGAAACACTCAATAACACAGCTTGAGCTGGGAATTGAACTCAGGACCCCTCCGTCAGCTCTCGCGCTTACAACTACTAATGTCAACATTATTAAGCTTAATGTTTTACTAATAGTTAAATGTATGAAGCTTATTGTTTGACTAATAGTTGAATTTACTCATTCTTCCCAAGATATTGAAAGACAGAAATAATTGCCTTGTTTTTAACAGAAGAAATTTGTCAGTTATTTGTTTCTAGACAAGTTCCATTTTTGTTTCAGGACGTACGACGCTGAGAAGGAATTCGAAGAGATGAAGAAGAAGGGTCTATTCCAATCCTGCTAAACGTGAACAGTTAGAGTGTAGTATTAATTTTATTTCGCTGTGAAAATGATTTAATTATAAATAAAGATATGGTGTAATAAAATCGGCAATTTTGATTTATATGGGGGATGCTTTTTTATAATAGTAAAAGATAGCTTTTAGTTGAGAAGTTTTATGCCAATCACCACGGTATAACCTTATTAACGCAATTATAAAATAACTTTCATATAGATATGAATATTCTAGTGAAAGTAAAATCACAGGCAGGAGTTGAACCCGCGTCCCTTCGGTAAAGTACACACGGCTACAGGTCAACCTATGCAAATCCAGCTTAAGCTGATCTGGCATTGTGTAGGCTTTCCATACAGTAAGAGGCCATCGTAAAATGGATTTGTATAGCTTGATGTGTAGCCGTGCGTACACCGGACGCTTTAGCCACTAAGGTAATTTTACAACATTGTCAACTTTTCTTAGGTGGCGTCCACTTTTGCCATCACAGGAGGGCCAAATAAGAGAACATACCATCACGCCTGTATTCCCCGAAGGGTTAGGCAGAGGTGTACTTAATGTACACCCACAGTTCGCCGGTATGTTTAGGTCCCATGTAATAGGGGGCGAGCCTATTGCCATTCACCGGGCACAAATCCAGACTCCAAGCTGCTACTGAGAATTTCATAGAAAAACCAATAACACTGCTCGTCCTGGGGATCGAACCCAAGACCTCTAGCGTAGCAGTCGTAGCACCACTAGACTAACGAGGCAGTAATAAGAGAAGGCAGAATAAAATAAACAAAATGTAAATACTTTTTCCAATAATTTAATCAGGACATCAATTAATACGTAACTTTCCAGAATACATAAATAATTTTAACAATTCAATCGATTACACCATAGCCTTATCGATTATATTACATTAGTCGCTTAGATTTTAGTTCAAATTGATCGCTACATTGACTAACATAGAATATCAGTTGGACAGGGACCAGCCTGTTTTCTCTACAAAGTATTATCAATGCTAAAATAAATTAATAATATTAAAATTACTGTATACACACCAAACACAATTTATAAAGTTGGAGTTACCGCCTTTTATGGCTCTTCGTTCGTCGAAAAGCAGCGTACTTGATGTGTATATCAGATTTAAAATGCATTCCATTTATTTTCACTCGAAACGATGCGAATATAATGATCTCCAGCGAGCGAAAATGGAACGCAATACGATAGGAAATTTTGATTTTTTAAGTTTTATAATAATGTTGTCCATTTAAGAGTAAAAAATCAAAATTTCCGAACGTTTTGTCCGATAAGTAGATATTTTGGCAAGCAATACAGTCGTATGCTTGTAGGGTTCCGTAAATATCACGAAATTATTGAGCAAACCGAACAGCTTAAATTATTATTTGAATCCTATTAAATAAACGAAGGTTCCTAAAAGGTACAAAACTGAAAACTGTCTTCATGCACCAGGCATTTCGAAATCAATATAACGTTAGTCTGCGGACGGACAAAATGGACGATAACAAAAATAAAAAGATTTACGGAACCCTGAAACCTAAATATAACTCTACCCACACCTGATTGGCCAAGCGTTGTTGGTAAATGGCTCTAGACCAGGGATCGGCAACCTTTTGAGTTGTAAGAATAAAAAATTACAATATACAAAAGTTAAAAGTTTTTAAAGAGCCACAAAAATGTTTCTTGCGAAAAATAAATAGTACTTGTATAAATAATATTTGCGTATGGAACTAAAGAGTCGCAGATTCACATCTAAAGAGCCACATTTGATTCGCGAGCCGCAGGTTGCCAACCCCTGCTTTAGACAGATACATAAATAGGTACTTTCCTCTATAGCTCTAGTGAGGGTAGCATACTAACTTACACAATTAAATTATTTAATTCAAATTAGAAGTTAGTTTAAATATGGCAGCGGAAGTTACGTTAAAAAAATCACATAGAAGACATTAAGATTCAGTTCAATCACATTACTCAATTAATTTAGAGTTAAAATGAGATAAGTAGTCATCGTTCATTCATTACAAATCGAACTAATTCATTTTTTTTTAAGTATGGTAAATATACTTTGTTAGTTGAATGAGGTATTCATCATATTTATGTATTATTATATATTGGCTTTAATTTTATATTAACAGTAATAGCAACCTTTTTGAATGTACAGTTTGTTCGAAATAAGTAAACCGATCGGAAGTTAGCCGTTCCGGACTACCGCGGTGATAAAATCGTTTAATTAAGCGTTTTAATACATAAATATCGAAATTAGTAAACAAAATAATTAGAAATGTGAAACATATACGACTCTAATTAATTATCATTACACCGACTCTTTCTATTAAAATTTAACACTTCTAAACCACTTGCAGACAACTTCCGATTGGCTTATTTCGAACACACTGTAGGTACGGACGTTTTTAAGGCAAACGCTATTTTTATTAACATCGTTTAGCTTTGGGCGCCAAATTCAATTTTTATTTTGGTTTTTCACAAATTGTTTTTCTATAACGCAACCTAGGAGAAGTAAGAATAAGAATTGCAATATCAACTAAAGTTTATTCACAGCAGATACTTTCCTAAAGTGTGTGACTAACAATAATTTGGGAAAAACAAAAAAAATAATTTCGCGCCAAAGCCTGAAAGATGTCTGACATCCGGTATACGAGGTGTGTAACTAAGGTACTGAAGGAACTTTATAACGACAGTGATTACTTATCTCACAGCTAAAACGAGATTAAAACTAGATTATAGTATAGATTGCTTTGGTCGTAGGTAAGTATGTATATAGTTTTTGCAGCCACCGATTCTATTAAACAGATTCATAACCATTAAAACGTTTATTGTAGAAACGTTCAAATAAGAACACATTACATTTTCGGTAAACATCATTGATAAATTCATCTTATAATAATTTTAGCATGTGTTTTATTTTTAGGGTTCCGTAGCCAAATGGCAAAAAACGGAACCCTTATAGATTCGTCATGTCTGTCTGTCCGTCCGTATGTCACAGAATTTTTGCTCTGAAACTATAAGAGCTATGCTGTTGAAACTTGGTAAGTAGATGTATTCTGTGAATCGCATTAGATTTTTACACAAAAATAGAAAAAAACAAAAAAAAAATGGGGGTTCCCCATATTTAGAACTGAAACCCAAAAGTTTTTTTTTTCATCAAACCCATACGTGTGAGTTATCTATGGATAGGTCTTCAAAAATGATATTGAGGTTTCCAATATATTTTTTTTCTAAACTGAATATTTTGCGCGAGGGACACTTCCAAAGTGGTAAAATGAGTGTCCCCCCCCCTGTAACTTCTAAAATAAGAGAATGATAAAACTAAAAAAAATATATGATGTACATTACCATGTAAACCTTCAACGAAAATCGGTTTGGAAGAGATCTAGTAAGTAGTTTTTTTTAATACGTCATAAATCGTATGGTACGGAACCCTCCGTGCGCGAGTCCGTCTCGTACATGGCCGGTTTTTTTATTTAAAACTAGCTGTGCCTCCGCCCTTCCACCCTCTTTTCTCTGCTCCTTATGGTTGTAGCGCATATACCTAACCTTCCTCATACAATACAAAAAGTATTTCACAAATCCAACCGTCCCAGAGATTAGCGTGTTCAAAGAAACAAACTCTTCAGCTATCTATTAAATAAAAATCTCGTGTCATATTGTTTGGTATCGAACTCCTCCGAAACGGCTTCACCGTTTGTAACACATTCTAGATTTCATGGCAGTAGTCATTGCGATATCAACTATAGTGTATTCACAACTAAGTACTGAAACTTTTGTTTAAAAATCGTTATCGTAATGCAAGGTTCGGCCAACATTGACAATAATAATAAAACTACTTTCTGCTATGGTATAGATTTTTATGCAAAACTTTTAGTATTCAGTTGTGAATATCTTGAATCTATCGTGATCTTAGAATGTGTCATAGACGAATAAAAAAAAAAAGGATTAATGGTTAAATTTGCCAAGTTGAGACATCCGAGAAGTTTACCAAAATGTTCCGCGACAAACTAACAGCTTTTTAGAAAACTAACTGGCTTTTATATTATACAGATTTATACAATAGACATGGGTTTTCAATAACGTTGAAGATAGCAAAAGGATACTTGTGCCTACTTAAATAAAAATTAGGAAGTATTTTGTCATTGTTTCAATATATTCAAATTATGCACGTTACCTTGCGCTGACATAAATATAGTGCTTTAGGTAACTATTGTGTGCATTCCTTAATCAATTTTAATTTTATTCGAACATGATGATTATTCTATACTTAATTTACTATTTGCTTAGATTAAGAAGTATAAAATGGCAGTAGAAATAAAATGAGGGTATTTTTACACGATTGTGGTAAAAAATGTTTGTAAGTTTGAATTAAAAATACACGCCTTGAGAATATCTTATTCCTTTTGTCGTCAGTTAAAAAAAATACATCAATGAAATATTTTCCCTCAGACTAGTTTTTTTAAAGTCATTAAATATTAGATATAATTTAATGCTACGTATTTTTTTGGGTCCCCGCAATAATAATGGAGAGAGGACATTGACATTCTCAATTTGAAAGATTTCCGTTCTAATTTCAAAATACTCACCGAAAAATGAGAGAATAGTGGAAAAAGCAGCGGTTAAAGTCTGCTATCCATTGTGATTTCCGCTTTCCTATCACTACAAAAAATAATAATATGGTTGGTTAGGTATTGCTACAATCGGGTCCGTTATAATCTGTACGGTTACCCACTGAATATACAGCGCCATTATGACAAAGTATTGAGAAATGTTGGCGCCACGAACAAACAACGTTCAAAGAGTTCAACAAGAGGTGGTGACAGTATTCGAATTTCAAATAAATGTCTGAAGCGTCTGAACGCGGTTTCATAGTTTTTGGCGGGAAAGGGCAGTGTTCTCTATGACACGAATAAAAAAGCTACAAAAAAATATAAATAGGTATGAGAAAATGTTACATAGTTGAAAAATGAAGTAGACTTATTTTAATCTTAACCTATCTTCACCACAAAATTACATCTAAACATCAACATTATAGATAAAGAATTCACTAATTTATTTTAATTTCAATAATGTAATTAATAAGCGTAATAGATCAAAACATTTATGTTTTTTTTTCTTAAATTTCTTTTTTCTTGTCATCTTGGCAATATTATAGCCACTGTCATTCTTTGATTATAATATTGTTCTTCAGAAAAAATTTTTTTTTTCATAAATAATACAATCATAAATATATATTGTATTGTATTATTTATTTACTTTTATTGATTTCAAAAGCCAGATTTACTTACGTAAAATTGTATATAATAACTTTTTACAAAATTTATAACCGCCTTCGAAAAACTATTAAAATATGATGTCTCAAACAGTTTCGGTGGCTTTAATTTGAGTGGATCTTCACCACCAACTTCCGAGCTGTTTTAGACATAACATATTTTTTAAATATAATTATGTTTTTTGTTTATACCATACAGAGTGTTTGGTTCATCATTGTCGTCGTCATCATCGTTGGTCAGTAGAAGGGGTTATTTGCTATCTTTTCAGGACCAATAAATCCTTCCAAAACTGCAGATTTACTGATTTATCGATTAAAAATATTTTCAAATAACAACAGTGGCTGTATACGTGCTTCCTTTGCCTAAAACGTTAAAATCACTTCTGGACCTGCTATGAGTTCTCCAAACCTTTTACATCGAAGGTCCGCCCTTCTAATGTCTCGTCTCCGTAGCTCCGGTCGTCGAACTCTACATCTTTGCCGTTCTGCACCGACTCTACCGATGGTCCGTGGAGTTTGACGCATAGGACCTCTTTGTAGTTCTCTAAGGCTAGTGCCAAGACAGAACCGCCCAGTAAGACCTCGCAGGAGGTTATTCTTTCAGGGGGTGTGTATACTGCTATCAGTTTACCTGTGGAGAAAGGTTGGTTAATTTTTTAAGAATTGCCTCATTAGTCTAGTAGTCCTAAGCACGACTGCTACGCTAGAGGTCCTGGATTTGATCCCCAGGTCGAGCAAAGTGTTATTGGGTTTTCTATGAAATTCCCAGTAGCAGCTCGGATGAGCTCATTACATGGGACCTATATAACGGCGAAATGCGTGCGCCTCTGCCTAACCCTTTGGGAAATATAGGCGAGTACCTTCAGGATGGTATGGCCCAACTCCTCCCTAAGCTCCGTTACTTCTCCTTCTCTCCTTCCCCTCACTTTTCCTTAAATAGGCTCGGCAAAGCATCTGCAACTCCTTTGGTTTTGCTGATGTGTTGGGGAGATGTCTCTCGCTTGCTCGTTTGCCAAGTTATTTAATTAAAATAATACCCACATGTGCGTATTAAGTAACTTAATTATCACGAGTATAAACGGTGAGATTTCTAGACAGCGTGTGAAGTCTGCCAACCCGCAGACGCTAGACACGCTAGCCTATAGCGTGGTGGACTAAAGCCTAATTACTCTCGTACTGAGAGAAGACCCGTGCCCAGCAGTGGGACAATGTAATGGGTTCACGATGATGAATCCATCCTTACCGGTGTGCAGGTCCCAGAGCCTGACGGAGATGTCCTTGCAGGTGTCGTCGGTGGACATGAGCACTCCGCCGGACTTGGCCAGCCGGAGCAGAGACGGCGCCGCCACGTGCCCGCGCAGCGTCAGCCGACAATTACCTGGCGGTGGACGAAAAAAAAAACATTTAGATAAATTATATAATTTATTAGATTATCATATATATATAAAATATAATATATATAAAAGTCAATGCCACTTTTCGTTGTAATTTTATAACTCAAGAACGGGCTCATCTATCCAAACCAAA
Organism: Subacronicta megacephala; assembly: GCA_958496365.1. Lineage (NCBI taxonomy): Eukaryota > Metazoa > Arthropoda > Insecta > Lepidoptera > Noctuidae > Subacronicta > Subacronicta megacephala. Next base: position 8,237,328 of record OY292536.1, read on the forward strand.
TGTTTAGGCTTTGTTCAGACTATTTAGTTAATGGTTTATCTGAAGTTTGCACAAAATCGGTCGACCGTTTTTCATTTTTTTTTATTTTGTTGATGGGGATTTTGCTGTCAAATTGAAACGAACACGCGGGTAACGCCGTGGACGGAATGCTAGTACAAGATAAATTATATTTATTAGATTATTATACTAAATAAATTATATCTGAAATTATAACTTTTCCAGACACTTTTACAAGAACGTTTTTCACCCCACCAAGTTTATATAGTTGACTAGTAAATTACCGGTACAAACATACTTTTTGGAATCACTTTTCATAATTCTGCATTTGATTAATTCCTTGCGGTTTTGTTTAGCACGACGACTTAAAATTACGGGCGCGATTTGGAGATTTTTAAAAATTTCTCCTTCTTGCCCAAAAAATTGTGGCCCTTGCTGCCCCCTCACCCTACGCCACTGTCGCCCATGAAGAAGTCCTTTTTATGTTAAGTACTACATTAAAGGCCATTCTACACATATCTCTAAAACTACCAAAATTCATGGTTCTTGGGTTTGTTTTGGATATAATCTAATAGAATATTACTTAGGACAGCTCCATTTAGTTTATACAAGAGTACTAAAATACATTACAAATCCATATTGTGATCAAATTTTTCAATAATTAAATAGTGACGAGGAGATTGGCAGTAAAATTGGCAGAAAAAGAAAACGTGTTATAAAACGGACCTGTAACGAGATCCCAGACTAATATCCTGGTGTCAGCCAGCCCCGACACCACGCAGCCGTCCACCGAGCTGATGGCCAGCGCCACCGTGTCGCAGCCAGGCTTCCACTTCTTGAACAGCGTCCCTGACTGCAGGTCGTAAACCACGATGAAGTTCGGACTGGGCTCGTCTAGCTCTCTTGAAACCACGCATACGTAGGAACCTGGGAAGTAGATAAAGAGTGAGCACTGAGCAGTGTTTGGACACTGCTTTTTGTGAGAGAGTGATAGTTAATAGGTGTGCAGTGATATGAACATTGGACTGCCAAGTCGAAGGTCTCGAACTCTCGAGTTAGAATCCAACTTATAATAATAATGGATTATCACGCGCTTAAACGGTGAAGGAAAACATCGTAGGGAAAGCTGCATGCGTGATGATGGCGTGTGATATCTACCAATCCGCAGTAGGCTAGCGTGGTGGACTACGGCCTAATCCCTCTTGCACTGAGAGGAGACCAGTGCCCAGCAGTGGGGCAATGTAATGGGTCGATGAAGTTAATAAAAAAATGTTCAAAAATAAATAAGTTATTTTAACGTTGTGCTTAACAGAAAGCAGTTGGTGACGTCACAATTTCAAATTCAATGCATCAATTAAATTTTATACTAACACTAATTTTACTGGAAAAGGGCAGATCACCCCCTCTCTATTCCCACTAAAAACTTGAAACGGTTTTAACTTAGAGCTTTATTATCCATCCGACTGGATTGCGCGATCATAAATCGGTGCTTCAGACTTTCTGTTGGAGTTGCAGCATAATGTATATTATATGGTTTAATAACATAGACTGCCTCATTAGTCTAGTGGTCCTAAGTGTGACTAATACGCTAGAGGTCCTGGGTCCGATATCAAGGTCGAGCAAGTGTTATTGGGTTTTTCTATGAAAGTCCCAGTAGCAGCTCGGAGTCTGGATTTGTGCCCGGTTAATGGCAATTGGCTCGCCCCCTATTACATGGGACCTAAATATACCGGTGAAATGTGGGTGTACATTAGTACACCTCTGCCTAACCCTTCGGGGAATAGAGGCGTGATGGTATTTTATGTTATGTCGCTGTGACCTAGTCATAGACTAGGAACTACTCTAAAAAGGATCTGAACGTAATGAACGCCGCCGTATCTCTTATACTGATCATTAATCCCAAGGTCTTACCAGTGGTATCTTCATACCTTCATAAGTGATGGCGGCCTTGCTGGTGACGAAGTCGTGGTGCGGTATCCGGAGGTCGTACAGCAGTTTGCGGGACGTGAGGGACCACACCAGCAGCGGGAACGGCTTCTGGGTCTCGTCACCACATACCAGCACCCTGCAAGTTCAAATATTATATGTAATAACAATTTTCAATGTACAGTCGCCAGCACAATAAGTTGTACAAAACTGTCAAATTTCTCCAAATGATTTTAAACCTTAAGATGATTATTAAGTTCAAAATAAAAACTTTACTAAACAAAAATTTTAATTTTAATATATTTATTAAATAATGTTAAAAATGATGTAAGGGCGTGGTTTAAAAAAATAAATTAATATGACCTTAGGCCAAAGTAACAATTTACAGAGTCAGGATTACATCGAGCAATCATACAATAAATTACACGTAACCGGACAGAGATTCGACCTCATCACTATCACAATGACAAGCCTTAGATTACACACGACCGTCACCTCCGAGCTCCCGAACAAAAGTGAGCGAGTTGACGTATCGGCTTGTCTTTTACACAAAACTGACGCATGTCACTTTTAGAATAGGCGGGTATTCCTAAAAACTTCATCAATCTCCTAACAACAAAGCTACTCTACAAGGTATATATCTTTGGGCCAAAGTAGCCTGATAATGCAGGTTTATTACTACTAGTCTTCACCCAGTGTTAAGACCGCAATGTTTTTCTGCACTCCTCTATTATTAGTATCAACTAATTTCCGTGCGCGTAATATGCTTAAAAACGGGGGGTGAGTACAAAGTTTTTCTTTGGGGATAACCTAAAATCATCACATTTAATTAATCACAATATGATTAACGGACATGCTACATAAACAAATATAATTGTATCGCAGAACTTGCATTAAAAAAGCTTTTCGTACAACGAGAAGTCAGCATATACTGGAGCTGTATTTACACTTCTTTTAATGGACAAGCATAGAAGGCAAATGACAGTTGTTCTTACCTTCCATCTCCTGAAACCAGCAGGGAGTTAAGGAATCTGTCTTCACCGGCTTTGAATGTTGTCACACAATCTCCTACAAAAAAAAAAAAAACAATTGGATGGGTTTTGCTGATGTCACCAAGGAACGAACTTAGTGTGTAGTGAAAATTGTAGTTCACTCACCAGTCTCAATGTTCATTAGGTTGACGTACATCCGGTTCCTAGATAGCGCGACCAGGTGCTTTGGGTCATGAAGCCCGTAGTACGGCATCTTCTGGTTCATTACGCCTTTCAGAGACACCAGGAACGTACCCTGGACAACGAGGATGTTTTTTTTAATTTCGACGCTTAATCATAGTTTTTGCACAGACATGTTGGAATGTCCAAAAAGTCAGTTTTATAGTAAATACATAGCGCATGTGTAATATTGATATGGCCTATCATATATATTGCATATAAGTATCCATACTCGCGCCTTTTTCCCACAAGGATAGGCAGAAACTACGCTAGATAGCGATAGCCAGTTGCTACGATTCTTTCATATTTCTTTTGGTTCTTCAACATACATATATCTTTTTTTTTTTGGAGGACCTCGCCAATAAGATACCTACCGATCTTTTAGTCTATATGCCGTTCTAGGGCGTTATAAATTATTATTTATCTACCAAAGAAATCATATAACTTACCTGGTCTAAGTTGTACACCCTCAATTCTCTACGGCACAGCACCACACATTTGTATTCGTCAATTGGCACTAAATTTATTGGGTGGGTCACTCCCACCATTTTTCTCACTAGTTGACATCTGGAAAACGACGAATATTATTGCCGTGAATAGCATGACCCTACTTTTGCATCATGGAAAGTAAGATTAAAAACGCAATCTAAGTTTACCCGTTGCTCTTTCGGGGCCTGGCTTTCAAATAGGTACACACGAGGGAACCCAATGAAACTGTTTGGCGCTGGTCTTACATATGCGGGTGATAGCTATAATAGCCAGGTAGATAACTAGAACCTAACACTAAGCTTTTTCTATAGGCTTCTGCATAGAGAGTCGTTGGTACGATTCCGTTTCAGGTGTAAATATGGATTTGTTTTATAAACGCATCCACGATAGAGGACAAAATACTAGCAGTAGAGCAAAATTTTATGACAAACGTTCATATTCATAAAAATTTAAAACATCTTATAAGCTTCTTAGAACAATAATAGTTTCATTTCTTATTTATTTACGTACGTACTTTGTGCGCCCTAAATATTAATCTTAGTTTTAAATATTGTTGCTCAGTAAGTGAATTATGTATGCAATTCTTTATGAGAAATAAAGTTGTTCTTAAACCTTAATAATGTGTTTCGAAGCGAGTTATAAGTATTTTGCGACAAAAAAAAGACAAAAAACATTGTGGCTATAAGAAATTTGTTGGAAGTTTTATATTGATGGTGTGTACTCTACAATTAATAGTGTATTATGCTAATACTCACTTAATAACATCCCATACGCAGATCTCCTCCCGCTCCGTAGATACAGTGGCCACGAATTTCCCCCTACTATCAAACCTCACGATCAAATCATACGACTTAGTATCAAACCCATTGCCCATAGAAAACTCCCTTTTCTCTCTACACTCCATAATCTTCCAAAAGTCTACGTTCTCAGGATAAAACGTCGGCACAGGGGGCTCTCGGAGCTCCTTCATCCAATCTTGCACGATTTTACTTTTGATCTCAATTCCATTGCGCTGTCGCTTCTCCATTGTCATTCTTAATAACCCGTAGAACTGGCGATGGTCGTAATCCAACGCGTAAGAATGCGTTTCGAAAACATCTTTTAGAACTTCAATGTGTTCTGGAAGTGGGTCGATGTGGACGAGTGCTATGTCTTCGAGGAAATGGCAGCAGTCGGTAGCGGCTAGTTTGTCGTGGACCCAGTCTAGTTTTGTGAAGTAAGGTTGGTTGGCGAAGGTTTCTGGTTCACTCTTGTACATGTGGTAGTGTTGGAATGGCAGTTCATCTAGCTTTCTTGTGTTGTAGCTGGGGAAAAGGGCTTTTCTATCTAAGTTGTATTTGGAAGAGGATCTATAGAATCTATAGAATACGCATACGCAAAATTAGTTGGCTTATGACGTCAATTCATTTCATAATGGGATCGTAAAGACTGCGAAAAACTACGAGAAAATGCTTTATAGATTAGAGCATTTTCTCGAGCCTTCTATGTACTGAACCATTCTTTACGAACGGTATAATACAAGCAAAACCATTTTCATGTCATGTAAAGTTCCTGCAAATGCCCGACACTGTAAGTAATGCTTACGACTGTGACATGGTCCGCGCTCGCCGCTCCTCCCCCACACCTCAAGCCTCACCCCGCGCGTCACTATAAATAGCTCGGCAGACGACGCGCGGCCTTCTCCTTCGCCCTGCTGCAGCTACTGAAGTTAAGTGCCGCCCTCTAACGGTCGGACCTCGCCTCGAAGCCTTCGCCGAACCCTCCCTGAGCTTAACTCACCCTACTATTGCCTTTGTGTACTTTGAATTCTAACTCGTGTCAATAAATTTGTATATTTTTGTGTTCCGAGTGTAATTTATCTCCAATACTTAGTTCCCGGTCGGCCACGTTCCTAAAACGTGTCCACCACGTTACATCTGGCGCCCAATTAAAAACGGCAGAAGGCTTCGAGTCGCGAGTTTACGGCTTATATTCTATTCTTTTAACTGTGTGTGTTGTGTGAAATCCGTCCAGGCAAGTATACTTTCTAGTTTTTTTTTTTCCGTGCGTGAATATCGTGCTAACTATATCCACGTGTCTATCCGCGTGTGTATCCACATTTTTATTGCATCTATCTTAAATCTTGTGATATTACTCGTGAGTGATCGTGCCACGAGGTCTCGCCGCGCGGGCGCAAAAATAATTTCGACCCACCCACATTCTACATTTATTTATTAATTATTTCTTTTACTAAGTTTATTCTCGGACGGATTTCCACAATTTATTCTTTTTTCTTGCTATTGCTTGCGTTGTGATACCTATATCATCTTCGGGAAAAATGGCATTTGAAATTAAATTCTCGCATTTACAAAAAGCTGAACTACAATACGAAGTTTCTATAAGAGGAGGTGAGAAATCGAACACCGTAGACGAACTACGCAAACAGATTTCGAAGCTCGCTCCAGGTTCTCCATCCGAGGACCTTTTTGAATCATATTTGCCCCCCGAAGAAGATATAGCAGCCGTAAAAATTTCATTATTTAAAGCAAACAATAATATAAAAGTGTTACAATCCAATCCGGACAAAAATCTTTCATCTAGAACTGAGTCACTTTTGCATCATATATATCATAGACTGAATCGTGTGAGTTTGGACGCCCTATCGGTCAGGGACAGTATTGAGGCTATATGGAACGAATTTCATTCTTTATACTCGCAACTTAAACCACTCATTTCTCGGCCCACTGGGCACAATTTGCAGACGGACTGCTCGATGGAGGGTACTCCAAATGTTTCGCTTAGTTTACTTACCTACGAACGTAAACTTTTTTCTGATCTATCAAAATTTAAATACAATGGCAAGTCATGTGTGCGCGCTTTTATACAGAGAGTAAATGAATTCATGTCGAGTAGGAGCATCCCTGAGGATAAGATACTCTCTTTTGCATTTGAAATTTTTTCGGATGATGCATTAACTTGGTACCGTAGCATTAAAGACAGTGTTTCGTCTTGGAGCCACCTTTGTCAATTATTAAAGAGAGATTTTAGCCCTCACAATTTCGACTATAGGTTGATGTCAGAAATAAGACTTCGTTCGCAAGGCGAACACGAGAACATAACCTTATATGTTGCTAAAATGCAGGGTCTGTTTTCCCGCCTTGATGCGCCTATTGATGAATCCGATAAACTAGAAATACTTCTTAATAATATTAGACCTTGTTACACAAATTCTCTTTTGACCGCGAATGTGGTCGACATTCCCAGTCTAATAAGTGTCTGCAGAAACTTCGAAAAATTCGATAGTCGCAGTAGGGACTTCCGCGAACCCCCTAAGACGTCCGCCAACACCCTAGCACCTGATTTCGCATATAATCATCCTTCCAGTTCTTCCAGTCCATATAACAAAACTTTCAAAAATAAAAACTTCTTTTACAAGTCACCTAGTTTCAAGGGCAAAAACTTTCATACCTCGGCTAGCATAAATCCTGATGCAACGACACACGTCAACGCAGTTGAAAAGCCATTTAATAACAATTATAATCGATTTTGTCTTCGATGTAGGAATACCTCACATTCGCTAAGAAATTGCTCCCAGCCAAGATATTTAATCTGTTTTAAATGTGGTTTGAAAGGTTTTCGCGTGTCCGATTGTCCTACTTGTAATGCTAACCCTAGCACTACACCGTCAAAAAACTAACCTACAAGGATTGGGGAAATTATAATCATTCAAAGTTCAATAAAACTGAATGGTCTAACTGGCTAACTTATATTTCTAAATTTTTCAACTGTTATCATCTTTCTTCAATCCGCAATTCCAAAATTGAATACACCCCTTATATCCCTCTTACTCTAAACGGAAAAAAAGCCGTCGGCCTTCTCGATTCAGGATCTTGTGTAACAATTTTAGGAAATAATTCTCATGAATATTTTTTAAACGACAGCTACCAATTTGATAATTCCCATCAGCTAAAATTAACTACCGCAAGCGGTGAAAAATTAAATTCACTAGGGTCAGTGTCGCTTCCTTTAGAATTTCAAAATAAATTAATTAACCTCGTCGTTCATATCGTACCTGAAATACAAAACACCTTAATTCTTGGTATGGATTTTTGGAGAAGTTTTGGTTTATTCCCTAATCACTTAGATTCTATTTTGCTTTTAAAAAAGACCGACACACACGTCACTGAATTAAACACGAGTGTTGATAGTCACCTTGTTTCGTATGATAATCTAACAACCGACCAAAGAGCTACCGCTGACAACATTATCTCAAAATTTTCCGACATTTCTTATCAAAAGCGGGGTCTTGGTTGCACTTCTCTCATTACTCACTCTATCGATACAGGTGATAGCCCCCCCATTCGTCAGCGTTATTACCGCATGTCTCCCGACAAACAAGGCATTTTAATTAAACATCTCGACGAGATGCTCAAAGAAGACATAGTAGAACCGTCCGAAAGCCCCTGGTCAAACCCTGTCATCTTGGTTCCTAAAAAAAATGGTGAATTACGTTTTTGTTTAGATAGTCGTAAACTAAATTCTGTAACTAGAAAAGACGCTTATAATCTACCCTACATTTCAGAAATTTTAGATAACTTAAGAGATGCCAAATTCTTATCCAATTTAGATTTATCCAAATCATACTGGCAAACTTTGATTAATGAAACGGATCGATGTAAGACCGCCTTTTATATTCCCACGCGTGGTACATTCCAGTTCAAGCGTATGCCCTTCGGATTGTCCAACAGTGGGCTAACTCAGCAACGACTTGTTGACATGTTGTTTTATGGTCCTGAATTCGAAAATAAGGTGTTCTGCTACGCTGACGATATTATCTGTATATCTTCCCGATTCGAGGAACATATCGCACTGCTATCCCGAATATTAGAAAAACTTAAAACAGCTAATTTAACTATAAATCTCGACAAATGTAATTTTTTCAAAGATAAACTAAAATACTTGGGCTATGTTGTCGATTCAAAGGGTCTACACCCTGACCCCGATAAGGTCAATGCCATAAAAAATTATACCACTCCAACCAATAGAAAAGAAGTCCGTCGTCTCTTAGGCGCTGTGTCGTGGTTTAGGCGATTCATTCCAAATTTCAGCACTCTCGCTTCTCCATTAAATAAATTAACTTCACAAAAAAAAAATTCTCCTCCATTTTGTTGGTCTCAAGAAGCAAATGAAGCATTCAACAAACTAAAAGAATGTTTAAATTCTTGCACTGTTCTGTCTTGCCCCGACTACTCGGAGCCCTTTGAAATCCATGCCGATGCTAGTGACTATGGCATTGGAGCTGTCCTTTGTCAGGTCTTGAACGGAGAGGAGAGAGTTATAGCTTATTACAGCAAATCGCTCACTAGTCAGGAAAAAAATTATAGTGCTACCGAGCGTGAAGCTCTTGCAGTCTTGTCCGCTATCGAACACTGGCGTTGTTACGTCGAAAACGGGAAAAAATTCATTGTCTATACCGACCACGCTGCTCTTAAGTGGTTCTTAAAGCTAAACAACCCTACAGGTCGCTTAGCTAGGTGGGGTATTCGATTATCCGGATATAATTTCGAAATTAGACATCGTCGAGGTTCCGAAAATGTAATTCCCGATTTCCTTTCCCGTTCCATACCTGTTTCTCTCATTACAAACGCCGTCGATGAAAATGACAATTCTAGTTCAAATCCGCCAGTTTCCACTAATGATTCTTGGTACTTGAATATCTACAACGGATGTAAAACGTCCCCGACTGCCTTCGTTGATTATCAGGTTATAAACAATAAACTATATCGTTTCAAAAAAACCTTAAACCCACTCACTAGAGAATTTCAATGGAAAGAGGTAGTTTCGTCAGACCAAAGGTCTAATGTCATAGCTGAAAACCATTCTTCGCCCACTGCTGGCCATTTCGGCATCTTCAAAACATACAAACGCTTGGCATTAAATTACTATTGGCCTGGAATGTACTCCGACGTGGTTAAAGCTGTCAACTCATGCGACACATGCGTCGCCCACAAGCACCAAAATCATTCCACCTTAGGTCTTATGGGTACCCCTAAATCATGTACCAAACCATTCCAAATGCTAAGTCTAGATCTTATCGGTCCATTACCACCCAGCAGGAAACAAAACACATTTATTTTTGTCATCAGCTGTTGTTTTTCTAAATACTGTTTGTTTTTCCCTATAAAACGGGCTACCGCAGAAATTATAACAAAAATTCTCGAGGAAAACGTATTCCTAGTTCACGGCATACCATCCACTATTGTCTTAGATAATGGAAAACAATTTATTAGTACAACATTTAAAAACCTATTAGACAAATACAAAATTCCAAATTTACACTACACACCGCTGTATACACCTCACGTAAACTCAGTCGAACGATATAATAAAACTATTATAACAGCTATTTCTACTTTCATTGAACACGATCAACGGATATGGGACACACTTATTCCTAAAATACAATTCGCTATTAACTGTGCTGTTAACGAAACGACTGGTTTCTCACCATCTTTTCTTGTCTTTGGTCGTGAATTGGTCTTATGTGGCTCACATTATATTGTCAATAAACCCGACCCTAATATAATCCATGAGCCTCGAGATAGCTACGCTGAGTCTCTTGGCTACTTATCCTCTATTTTCGAGAAGGTACAGGAAGCCCTATTAGCGGCCCATCGCCGAAACTGTCAGTCATATAACCTTCGTCGCAAACCCGCTGAATTCAATGTCGGCGACATAGTATGGAAGCGCACATTTTACCTTAGTGACAAAGATAAATATTTTAGTAAAAAACTAGCACCTAAATTCGTAAAGTGTAAGATTGTTGCCAAAAAGTCCCCTCTAGTATACAAGTTGTCGGACATGTCTGGTAAACCTCTCGGCGAATGGCACATAAAAGATTTAAAACTAATTAACTACAAAGAATAACAATGTCATTACCATAAACGTCATCTAAACCTATCTAACAAAATATATGTTTCATTCTATTTTACCTAAATACTCCCTTAAATATCATGCTAAATAGTGTCTTATAATTCCCCAATGCTAAACTAAATATATTTTTTTTTCTCCTATAGTTCAGTGGTTAGAAGGTCACTGTCGAGTCGACCGCTGGTTCGATTCTCGTCTGTTGAGTGTTTTATTTTCTTATGTGGGTCTACTCCCCCTTGCACGTCTGCTCCGGTTGGTGTACTAATCACCGCATTCTATCCCGAAATCTAGCGCACTGCAATAAGTTCTTCCAACAAATAACTTAATATAACATTATTTAGAAATTCTTTTACTACTACATAATGCACGTGTGCATTCTTCCACGCGTAGCAACAGCGCAGCGCCAGATGGTCAATGAGTCATCTTGTTTACTCGATT
>OY292536.1:8248497-8371329 GCA_958496365.1 Subacronicta megacephala
TCTCGGGCAGCCAGCGGGCGGCGCGTAGGGCGTCGGCGCCCACCACGCACAGCAGCGCGCCCCGCGCCCGCCCCACGCCGCCCAGCAGCGCCGGCAGCGCCGCCGACAGGGAGTACACGTCCTGTATAAACAAACATAACCCACTTAAGGCTACAGCGTCAGCCTTGAAATTTTTCAAATCAAATCATTCCTTTGCATGGGTATAAAATATAGATATTGTAAGAGTTTAAGGTATTCCATTTAAAAAAATTTTTTCTTGGTTTTTAGTAAATTATTCGGCTACTAGCTTTCCGCCCACGGCTTCGCCCGCGTGTTTTCTCGACTTTTCTGTGATATAATATGTATGTATTATACATATAAACCTTCCTCTTGAATCACTTTCTATTAAACAAACCGCATCAAAATCTGTTGGGTAGTTTTAAAGATCTAAGCATACATAGGGACAGATAGACAGCGGGAAGCGACTTTGTTTTATACTATGCAGTGGATGGATGAGAGCTGCCTAATACCGGGATGGTTGCCGCTCTCAGGGGTACGCCTACGTTCAGCAGTGCACGGCAATAGGCAATTATGTGAAATGTTAGCTTACATTTCGTCCTCGGTACACGGTGCCTGTCATGAGCACGTGACACTGATCCACGATGGACTTGAGAAGCATGTGCGAGCTGCTGGACTGCGGCGTCAGACCCACGAACCTGTAGAGGCAATAAAAAAGGTTAATTTCTCAGCAGTAAAAAGGCTACAAAATTTTACAAATAAGTGACAACTTATATTATGTTGAGGTCAACGGTTGACTCAATATACAAGTTGTGATGGTTGTAACGAAAGTACAGCTGTTGCCTGCACATCAGGTTGATTTTAAACCTTAAAATGTTGCCTATTACATAACATAACATAACATACCGTCACGCCTGTATTCCCCGAAGGGTTAGGCAGAGGTGCACTTAATGTACACCCACAGTTCGCCGGTATGTTTGGGTCCCATGTAATAGGGGGCGAGCCTATTGCCATTCACCGGGCACAAATCCAGACTCCGAGCTGCTACTGAGAATTTCATAGAAAAACTCCATAACACTTTGCTCGACCTGGGGATCGAACCCAAGACCTTTAGCGTAGCAGTCGCGATTGGGACCACTAGACCAACGAGACAGTGCCTATTACAGTTTGTTCGAAATAAGTAAGCTGATCGGAAGTTAACTGCAAGTGGTTTAGAAGTGGTAAATTTTAATAGAAAGAGTCGGTGTAAAGATAATTAGAGTCGTATATGTTTCACAGATCTAATTACTTTGTTTACTAATTTCCATATTTATTTATTAAATCACTTAATTAAACGATTTTATCACCGCGGCGTTCGAAACGGCTAACTTCCGATCGGCTTACTTATTTCGAACAAACTGTAGGTAAGTAGTTCAAAAACAACTGAGAAAAACACACAGACGGACGGACAATGAAGTGATTCTATAAGGGATATAGTTACTCTTTTCCTTTTGAGGTGAACTCTAAAAACTTACCTAAAGGACCATGCAATACCATCATATTTGTTTATTAAATTAAAAGAAAGAATCGCTAGTAATAATTCAAGTATCTTTGATAATTACATAACAATAAAGAGGGTAGTTGACAGTTGTATACCTGACAATGACAGCGAGGTCTGGTTGGTAGGAGTGCGCGAGAGTGACGGCGCGCGCCACCAGCGTCGCCTTCCCGCAGCCCGCGCCGCCGATCAGCGCCAGGGGGACCGTGCTGTCGCCTGCTATGTACCTGGCAAAAATATTCATGTATTGTCATCAAACATGTGCAGTGATAGCCTTGTGATATGATCATTGAACTGCCAAGTCAAAGGTCTCGATTTCGAGTCCAAGGCACGCACCTCTGACTGTTCGAAGTCATGTGCGTGTGAGTAATTAATTATCATTCGAAGGAAAACATCGTGAGAAAACCTGCATGCGTGAGAAATTTTCTTGACGGCGTGAGAAGTCTGCCAACCCGCAGTAGGCTAGCGTGGTGGACTATAGCCTAATCCCTCTCGTACTGAGAGGAGACCCGTGCCCAGCAGTGGGACATTGTAATGGGTTTATGATGATCAAACATGGCGTAACTTCACAAAAACCAAACGTGAATAGTGACGTCACGATTCGGTAAGAACCGTTTCGCTATTTTGATTTTCCTTCGTATCTTTGTCACGTTTAATGCCTTAAGCAGCTTTTAACACACTGCCACTGCGAATTGCGAAAGAAGACCTGCAGACTGCAGTATGTTCTTTCTCCCTTTAACATAATGTAATTCGCTACGCTTGTCTCTCTTATATGCGACATTAAGCGTTTGTTTCGCTCCAATACGTGTTATTGGAGCGAAACAGACGCGATTATTTATTTACTTACCAAAGGCGTAAGTAAATAAATAAAAAGTCATAATTCTATATTTTTTTCCTAAGGCCCCCCCTATTTTTTTTATTTAAATAACCTTACCATTTATTGCTCATCTAAAAACAGTTCTTGCAAATTTCCTTTCATGTATTTACTACTATTATACGTGCGTCATTGTTAATTTTAAATTACTTACGTCTTAAGCTCGTTTAGTGTGATCTCTCTGTTGGAAGTACACTGCGCCGCTTTTTGGCAAAACGCGAGGTGCTCGTTCATCTCGTCAAAAAGACTAGAAATAAAAGTAAAGTATTTAATCATCACTATAGTGTAACTCTGTTTGGGTATTATTTTTAGTAGAGAGAGATTTAGAAGATCTTTTCCGTTTCGTTTCTGGTTTAGAATAACATAACGACTCTTTGGCCTTCCCCCTGACATTCGGACTGATCCGAGGAAGAGCAGGAAAGAAAAGAAGGGAACCTAAAATGGTTAATAAAACAATTAGAGGTCATAACATAAGGCAGTCCAACGGTTGTTGGAATACAATGTGGTTGTAGTGATTGTTGCGAATTACTTAATAACTCGTAGCGCCATTTTATATGTAGACACTGGAGGCAACTATGTGTGTCACTGAATTAATGGTGTACAATAAAGATTATTCTATTCTATTCTAGTGCTGCCTCATTAGTCTAGTGGTCCTAAGTGCGACTGCTACGCTAGAAGTCTTGGGTTCGATCTCTAGGTGGAGCAGTGTTATTTGGGTTTTTCTATGAAATTCTCAGTAGCAGCTCGGAGTCTGGATTTGTGCCCATTTAAATGGCAAAAGGCTCGCCCCCTATTACGTGGGACCAAAAACATACCCGCGAAATGTGGGTGTAAATAAGTAGGTACACCTCTGGCTAACTCTTTGGGGAATACAACCATGATGGTATGTGTGTTTCTTTAGTTTTTATTAGGTCTCGTACCTAACATACCCTGCAGCCTCCGTAAGTAACAAAAGATTTTCCGTCCTTTAGAAAAAATACAGTTGAAAATATAGACAATAATAAAAAAACGAAAATAGTTGGAAATATAGTTATATATACGAATTGTTGTCACATTTTTTCTGTTCATCCAAAGGTTGTCCCTTGTACCCTTAGCTTAATTATTTCCTAGTAGCGTACCTGGTGGGTATACCGTTGTACCCCTTGGGAAGGTCGTGGTCGGCGATGAGTCCATCCAGTAGTGCGTCCAGGCGGGCCCCCAGCGCGGTGCTGACGCCCTCCGTGTACTCGTCCTCGCCGCCCGGCGCCGTGCGCCCGCGCACGCTCGCGCGGATCACGTTGCGCTCGCTCAGGTGTTGCTGTACACGATCATATGATATGATGACATTGTATACGCCCGGCATTGGTCAGGTATTTTTGTGAATTTTACGGGATGTGTCATAAACGTATGAAAAGTAGAGCCAAAACCATCACCTGAGGCTCTTAAAAAAAGATCTTGCTAGATGCACTGTCATTTGTCAGGAAAATCTTTGCAATAAGTTCGAAATCAAAATTAAAATTTTAGAAAAAAGATAAAACTACCGTAACTGCCTTGTTGTTCTTGTGGTTGTAAGTATGAGTGCTACGTTGAAAGTCCTTAGTTCGATTCCCAGGCCGAGAAGTGTTACTTGATTTTTCTATGAAATTCTTAGCAGCAGCTCGGAGTTTAGATTTGTGTCCAAGAAATGGTAATAGGCTCGCCCATTATTACATGGGACCTAAACATAATTCAAAATAGTCATGTGTAGTTCGTGAACGAACTAGGTCATTAGAAGGGTCCCACAGACAGACTAGTTCCCAAATCCCTCTCTCTTTAGTTCGTTTATAAGACCGACTCATAATACCCCGAGTGAGCGAGAGTGCAGCGAGATATTCACGTTGACGTCGTAGATCGCGTACGAATGTTCTCCCTTTTCTCTGTTTCGAGGCGGGAGCTGACGAACTAAAAGTATGAACTTCTAGTGTTCCGCTTTGATTTAAAATATTGTTAGTACTAGGTCGCTGGCTGCTCCGCGCACGAGACACTGTAATAAAATGAGCGAGGGCAGTTTTTCGTGGATGTTACGCATACTTCCGCAATAGTTTTACTTCTTTGTATATACAAAAATGAAGTGTGCGTCCTGTCTATGTGAATAAATTTATTTTCGTTATTTTTCTACTGGTCGTCTAGTTCAAAACATAACTCCTGAGTCACCTTAAGGTCTTTCTGCAGGTTATTGAGCCTCCGCTGCAGCTCGTTGTGGTGCGCGACGTCGGCAGCGTCGGCGGGCTCTGTGTGCGCGGGCGCAGCTCCGCCGGCGCCGGCGCGGCACACCCACACACAGCGCCGCGCCGCCTCCACGCTCATCAGCACCGTGTGCTGCACCTCCTGTTACGTTCAGAATTAAATAATGGTTAGAAGAAAGAAAGAAAACCCTGCCTGAGATCGAATTTTTCTTTAATTAGGAAATTCATATCTTTGAACTTGACTGCCTCGTTAGTCTAGTGGCTCCTAATAGCGACTGCTACGCTAGAGGTCTTAGGTTCGATCCCCAGGTCGAGCAAAGTGTTATTGGGTTTTTCTATGAAATTCTCAGTAGCAGCTCGGAGTCTGGATTTGTGCCCGGTTAATGACAATAGGCTCGCCCCCTATTACATGGGACCTAAACATACCGGCGAACTGTGGGTGATCATTAAGTACACCTCTGCCTAACCCTTCCGGGATTACAGGCGTGATGGTATGTTATGTTATATCTTTGAGAAAGAAAGAAAGTTTATTCTGACAGTCAAACACAATAAAAATAATGTGGTGATGTTATTGATATAAAAAATAATAATTAAAAAACCCCCGACAATTGCTTTTTGTATCGGCTGCTTTTCATCAAACACAGCTAAGGACACTCCCGACTAATTCACCTTTCAAACAATTAAAACAAACACACACACACAGACACGTCAAACTTAGAACACCCCGTCGTTTTTGCGTCGGGGGTTAAAAACCAAACAATCAATTTAACAAATCAAATCAAAATTCACTTGTGCGATGTCACGTTACGGATTAATGTTTCGAATAGTGCCAATTTAGTCACTTGCAACCGTTAACAGGGAGATTTTAAGCTTTGTACTCAACAATTTTTCCTATGAAACCCTCACCCTATTCGTGAAAAATAAATACATCTTCCTTTACAAAAGTAAATATTGGATGCCCAATTTCTCCCTCAGTCCCCTTCCTTGTCCTTTTCTCCTTCCCCTCCCTTTTCCTTAAATAGGCTAGGCAACGCATCTGCAACTCCTTTGGTATTGCAGATGTACATGGGCGGCGATGACTACTTAGGTACCATCAGGTAGCTCGCCTGCTCGTTTGCCAAGTTATTCCATAAAAAAATACCACATTTCGGCATGTATGAATACTCGTTTTTTTTTCACATATTTTTGACGATTACTGTGGTGCAAGCGCCAGCACATCAGGTTATACAAAACTGTCAAATTTCTCCAAATGATTTAAAACCTTAAAACGTTGACTATTAAGTCCAAAATTACTTGATGTGCTGGCCACCGTACATAATTCCCGGTTCCACCGACCTGTTCCACGACGGTGGTGAGGTATGCGTCGCAGGCCTCCTGCGGCAAGGTCCTGACGAGCACGTTCAAGGTCTTCGCCATCTCGCGTCGCCAGCGCGCCGGGGCGCCCCGAACTAGCCGGTAGCAAGGCGGAGTAGTGCTCACGTCTAGACTATACCTGGATACGGAATTCATTCTTAATATGATTTATATGTTATATATTATAAAACAAAGTCTCCGCTGCATCTGTTTGCGTTAAATCAAGAACTACTGAACGGATTTCATGCGGTTTTCTCCAATAGACAGAGTAATTTATGAGGAAGGTTTAATTAAGTGTACTTATATTTGTTTTAAGTTTTATGTATATTGGTAGAAATATGACGATCATTGTGTAAAACTCCGAATGAGTCCCAGTTAAATAACTCGGTAGTTAATTTCACATTAGAGTTGCCCAGGGCTTTGCCCGTATCCCGCGGGTTAGTAAATAGCCTAAGTTAATAGGGAATAATGTAGCCTTATAATGGTGAAAGAATTATTAAAATCGGTTTAGTAGTTTCAGAGTTAATCAATCATAAACAAACAAATCGTTCCTCTTTGTAAATTTATTTATTTATTATACCTACCTATACCTACTCGTAAGTACAGAATTGTACAAGGCGGTCTTAATGCCTTAGGCAAATTATTGTACCTACACTAATTTTGTATTTTTTTCATATATTCGGAGAATGAAAAATGTTGAAACCTTATCTTACCTTCGAGGTCTATGCCCAAATAAAAAAAACAATTTCCCGAGTATCCTTACCGAATCGAATCCGAACGATGGACTCACCATTTATTTAACAAAGTCTTATCGCATTCATCTTCAGCGGTTTCTAGGGCTGCCTTGAAGTCAGCGCACTCCAGCGTGTGGGGCAGGAGTGGAGTACCCAGCCCTGAGTTGAGGAACAGCACGGGGACCACAGCACCTAGGTCTGATTGACCTGGAAGAAATCGTTAAATGGTTAAAACAATTTTATTTGTTTCGATGAACTCGACTCCTTTGAGAAAGATTGGGTTGCTAAAACTTTGGATAGGTCGGCCTGGAAAGAGGGAAGGTTGTTTGGAAGGGCAGTTTGCCGATTGCCCGCATACATTTGCAGATATTTCGCGAAGAATACGCACGCTGAAGTGGAAGTGGGTCGGCCATATCTGCAGACGGACATACATTCGATGGAGCAGAAAGGTGTTGGAGTGGAGACCGTGTTTGCGCAAACGTAGTGTGGGACGCCCTGTGACGCGATGGACCAACGATTTGAAGAAGGTGGCTGGCAGCGGAAGGATGCGAGCTGCCCAAGACCGGGATGGTTGGCGCTCTTTGGGGGAGGCCTACGTTCAGCAGTGGACGGCGATAGGCTGATAATATACATTTTTTTTTATTCATGGCAGGCCTACGCTTGATCGCCAGTTCGCCTGATGTTAAGAGATACTGCGATCTACGATGGAGCGCGCTTGCCTAGGAGAAACCGATTCACTCGTGATTGATTTAAAGACCCCCAGATTATAGTCATTGGGGAAGACCCACTCAGGAAGCTCATTCCACATTTCAGCGGTACGCATGATAAAAGTGGACTTAAAGCGGTAAGCGTTTCGTTCGGGTTTTTTGGATGTCCACCATGAAACGATATCGCTTTTTTGTGCTTCTGGGGCCGTATTACCACGTATTAATGCCATCATTTTTAGGTTGTGAGAGAGGGATGCCGCTCTACAGGTTGAATAGTGGCGTCCCTCTTTCACAACGTAAAAATGATCGCATTAATACGTGGTAATACGGCACCTGGTCGTCCGACAGAACTTACGAGCCAGCTCAGCAATGCAGAGCACTGGGAAGCGATGGTCGCGCTGTTGCTCGAGGGGCGACCGCCAGTGAAGGTCGGCGACGTGCACGCGCCAGCCCCGGCGCCGGGCGCGCACGCGCAGCCTCGCCGCTGCACCGCATTGAAGCGCACCTTTCTCTGCGCAGCAGTCTGGAAATGGAGATAGAGAGATGAGTGGAGTGTTCCATTGTGTGTAGATTGAGTAAGCGCGTACCCGGGAATTCACTTCAGCGGGAGCGTCAGCAGAGCTTTTCTTTGCCTTCTTTTATTTTTTTTGTTTGCACTCAATAAACAGTTTTCTTTACTTTACCTATTAGACAATAAGTAACAACAATGTTTTAAAATAGTTATATCTAAAATCGAAAAAGAGTCACAACGAAATGTAGTAGTAATAGTGTCTCACTGGCACGTCTACATTCCAGCATAAATGTGTCGGAAGGACAACCCTCCCACAGAATAACGACGTCAAGTAGCATTACGCATACTGTTGCGTTTCGTGCGGTAAGTGTGGAGCGCCGGAGGCTCAATTCCTCCCTCAGTCCCCTTCCTTCTCCTTTTCTCCTTCGCCTCCCTTCTCCTTAAATAGGATCGGTACGCATCTACAGCTCCCTCAGCATATTAGATGTCTATAAGGCAGCGATGACTACTTACCATCCGGTATCTCGCCTGCTCGTTTGCCTATTAACCTCTTAAAAAATAAGACTTTCTCCATCTTACCTTGTGAGTCTGCAGCGCATACGTATATGAGCATTGCGCGGCGCCGCCTGGCCCTGAGGCCTGGGGCCTTGCCCAGCAGGCAGCACCGGTGCTCCTCGGGCAACGCCGACACGTTGCTGGGCATCGGAGGCCCCTCCAATTCCTCCCTCGGAGACGTGCATGCCACCGGGGACGACAGCGATATGGAGTCTGGATAAAGAGTTTAGAATAAATAAGAAAAAAATTTTTTTCTTTCAGCCATAACGCCATAACCGCGTCATGGGCCAATAGTAGAAACGACATGTTTTACAAGTGTATTCTTTTCACCTATGTTACAAACTAGCTGCCCAAGTTCATACAAAAATCCCTTAGAAAAAACCACTCCGTTTTTCCAGATTTTTTCAATGTTCCGGGCAACTTTTTCTTTCTTAAGATATTGATTTAAGCTATTCTCAAGTGAGTGATGCATTCACCATGGTTTAAAAGCATTTCGTTAGATCTTACAGCCACAGAAACCCTACGTCTATCAAGGAAGCAGTCAATTTCCTTTTAATGTGATCAGCATACTTTAAATATTATTAATTATGCTCACTCAAATTATTCTACCAAGCTGTCAAAAGTGAAAAGTTATACAATAATGTATCCTGTACCCAAATACAATAGCAATACCAACAAGAGGCTCATATCAAAAGAAAAACATACATATTTTATCAGTACACCCAATATTCATTAGCCTAATGGAACGGGGGCAGCGCTCGACCAACGTGCTGTTACGAATATTAAAACTGATGCTAGTTTTAATAGTTAGCTCAACAAACATATTTGTTTATATGGCGGCCATATTTGTTGAGGTGGGCTGCCGTAATGTTTTATGCAGAGTAGTTATGTTTCAATTACTTTATATAAAGAATAATTAATTAAAATTACCTCGTTTCATGCTAGGAAATTGAACTCAGTAGAAACTAGAGCAATTAATTTAGTTTTAGCTTGAATTGTGTTGAGTTTAAAGTCCGAAAACAATGTAGCTAATTGTGTATTCAGCAACATTTTTTACAAAAAGTAATGCAAATTGCAGAGTAACACGGAATCTGCAGAGAAAATGCAAAGTGCAGAGTGAAAATGCATTTTGCAGAGTTACTTACCCGAGACGCTAGAGCCGATGGGGCGTGGTCCTTTCAGTTGCGGCCTGCTTTCCTTCATGGAGGACGAGGGCTCCAGCAGATGGTGTGCGGGCATAGCCTGTGGATCTGCGCTGGCATCGATCGAAGGCTTCGTGACCCGGTACGACGGAGACCTGCGCGAGCAGCAGTTTGACCTGATGAGAATGATGCTGAGTTTGCGTGAAATGGAATGTGATGAGATGTGTTCTGCAGAGTTTAATTGTTGTAGTTTTTGAGAATGTTAGGTGAGATAAAAGTATCATTTTTAGAGTACATTTCATCGGTTGGGACAAATATAGGCCTGTTTAAACCATTCGTCTGATTAAACCATGGACCATCGTCTGACATTACGTCCATGACACATAACAGTTTCCTCCGAGACCCCGAGCAAAATGAGCGAGTTGACGTATATGCTTGTCTTTTATACAAAACCGACGCATGTCACTTTTAGAATAGGCAGGTAAGCCTAAAACTTCATCAATATCCTAACAGTATAGTAGTTCGTTGCCTTTAAAATTGTCCATTTAAGCCCTTCTGACAATATGACATTAAAAATAAAGCAACCCTTTATAAAATTAACTTAAAGTGTTAAAGTTACCCGGCTTATGGCAAGCTGCTACCGCGGTGAGGGATAATTATGGGATTTTATTATGAAATGGAGGCACAGCATCCGTCTGTATGTTACAAATGATGATAACATAACGTTGACTGACGAGACTTGACTTGACAAGGGAACTAAAAACTAAAAGCTAAAATAACTAAAAGGAAGACAGAGTTGAGATAATGTTGACGACAGTCACAAGTATAAATATGTATACAGCTTGCAAAATACAAAAGCGATTTCATCAAAATTGGCTGAGCGGTTTTGACGTAAAATCGTAACAAACAGCACATACGGTGCAAGCCGTCTTTTGATCTATCAACATGATTTTTATATTACCATGATCTCGGTTCGACCCTAATATTGGACAACTGCTAATGGCTAGGGCATCGGACTTGCGATCATGTGGTTGCCGGTTCGAAACCCACCCATTGCACTACCGAAGTGAACCCACTCGTAACTCAAGCATTTAGCTTAGCACGAGAGGTTAACAAGAATACTAGTAATGTGCGACCACATTGCCAGTAACTAAAAAAAACCTGCACGGATTTATACCTAAGTTATATATCCTCGTGGAATCTTTTGATCTTTTTGTTTTCCTTCTATAATCCAATCAGAGCTAAGAATAATATTGCCGATAGCTAAATAGCAATCAGATAATCCTTTGTTGATTTATCTACGCCAACATGTTTCGTGTATTTATAAAAAGATATTATTCGTCTGTGGAAATAATGAGCAACTTTAGGTTGAACCCTGACGAGGTTAAGAAGCCCACACGTCATTTGATAAGACGTCATCTTCATTGGAAAACATAATGTGTGAGGTTAGCTTAAAAAGGGGCGTCAACCTCAGTTTACGTACATACATAATTACATATGTTAGCGAAAGTAGTGTGCCAGGATCGTAGCAAGTGGAAATCTATAGTTTCTGCCTACCCCCATGGGAGACAGCCGTGACAATATTTATGTATGTATGCATAATCATGTTATTTTTATTAGCTAGTCCCTGCAGTTTTGCCCGCTTTGATTGATCAAGGAAATTATTAGTTAGAAGAAGTAGTGTCTCGCTAGCATATCTACATGCCAGCATGAATGGGTCGACACCACCGGAAAGTACTACCCCCTCACTGAATATCGACTTGAAGTAGTAGTATGCATACTGTCGCGTTTCGTACGGTGAGTGTGGAGCACTTGTGGCCCAATTCTTCCTTCTCCTTTTCTCTTTCCCCTCCCTTTTCTTTAATAGGCTCGGCAACGCATTTGTAACTCTTTTGGTATTACAGATGTTCATGGGCGGTGATGACTTCTTACCGTCAGGTGGCTCGCCTGCTCATTTGCCGAGTTAACCGCATACAAAAATTATTACATAGCGACGTAATCGCTGTCTTGTACGTCAAATGTAAGTTATTTTTTAAATTCAGATAAATTTTTGGGCCGTCTGGTTTTGAGCGGTAACCGCAGCATATAGAGGCAACCAACGCCCGCACCAAGGGAGGAATTTAAGCCCACTGTTTGGTACATCAATAAAATCGTTAACAACAAACTTTTGTCTGTTAGTCATTAGTTATATAGTCGTAAGTACCGACTGCTACGCCAGAGGTCTTGGATTCCATTCGCAGGTCTAGAAGTGTTATTCGGTTTTTCTATGATATTCTCAGTAGCAACTCGGAGTTTCAGACACTCAAAATGCAAAATAAATCAACTTCCCCTAAGCTGCCCTTGAAAAGTCGTAGTAACTTATGCTACGAATTTAAGTGCTACGGAGGCTACGAATATCGTAGCACCGTAGCATCGTAGGCGTCAGATGGGTGATTAGAAAAATACTTTTTAACTATATATATTTAGAGAAAGACTAAAGAGGTTATATTTTGTTAACGCAAAATTTGACCTACTATCACGCCTGTCATACAGTTCCCCGAAGCGTTAGGCAGAAGTGTACTACTGTACACTCACGCTTCGCCGGTATGTTTAGGTCTCATGTAATAGGGGGCGACCCTATTGCCATTAACCGGGCACAAATGACTACGAGCAACAGAGAACTTCATAGAATAACTCAATAACACTTTGCTTGACCTGGGAATCGAACCCTCACTAGCGTAGCAGTCGCGATTGGGATCACTAGACAAGAGTCAATGTAATATATAGATTTTATAAAAAAGCCCTATTATTTAAAATAAATTGTATACCAGTCATAGACCCCATCAACAATGCACTCCAACCGTCCATTAACAAAATTAAGTGTCAAATTAAAGCATAAATAACTAAATTATAAGCACACAGAATCGGGGTATAATTTGATCTAAGGTAACCGCACCCCACAGGGGGAAAGGGGGGGGAGAGGGGGGAAGGGGGGGGGGAAGGGGGGGGGAACGGCTGTATCAGTAACCACAGCAGTTTGCTTTGCGAATATTTAGGGATGCTGGAATACTTGCAAAACGGTACCCCCTGTTGATAAAATTATGTAGGTATAAATATACAGTTTGTTCGAAATAAGTAAGCCGATCGGAAGTTGTCTGCAAGTAGTTTAGAAGTGGTAAATTTTAATAGAAAGAGTCGGTGTAAAGATAATTAGAGTCGTATATGTTTCACATTTCTAATTATTCTATTTACTAATTTCGATATTTATGTATTAAAACACTTAATTAAACGTTTTTATCACCGCGGTAGTTCGGAACGGCTAACTTCCGATCGGCTTACTTATTTCGAACAAACTGTATGTTTGTCTTGTTTCCATACATAAATACATACATATTGTCACGCCTGTCTCCCATGGGGGCAGGCAGAGACTATAGAATTCCACTTGCTACGATCCTGGCACACTACTTTGCACTTCATCTACATTCATACTAATATAATCCATTTATTATCTATACTTATATTATGTCTAAATGCAAAAGTACGGTCTCCTTGTCGGTCTAAAACAACCAACTTATAGGACATAATGCCATCATCTTACGTATTGAAGTTAGTTATAACAACCTCCTTTTGGATATAGACCAATTTACTACTAGATCTAACACAATCAGAAAATTATTCAATAAAAAATATTTTGTAAAGGCCGCACCGCACTTCCTAAATTTGATTTTAGCTATCTTTTCCTACTTATCTTATGTTCTGCCTTCTTTGTAGTTATCTTGAAGTTCTTCTCTCACACACACTACATACCGAAATTGATTCAGCGGTTTTATTAAAAACGTTTCAAAGTACAGACAGAATTGCTGTCGCACGAATCAAGTTTGGGTCCTTGGCGCGTATGGGCGGAGCAGAGAATATTGACAGACGCCGTGACGTCAGAGTGTCAGACACGTGTCGTTCATATTATTTTCCTTGCTAGGGATGTCAGCTTGTATCCATTTAACGTAAATCGAAATATAAGAGGGATTTCGTCTATATTAAGGTGTTTGCCTTATCCTTAAATCTTCACAAAACTTATCAAAAACACATTTTATGTTAAATTTTTTCGCGATTAGGGAAATTGCGTTTACTAGTACACTCATCAAGAATCAATTAGTAAACAAAATACTTAGAAAAAATATTGTTTCGATTGTTGAGAGGGTAAATTAATAAAATAACCAAACAAAGAATTCTGAAACAGTGAAATAAAATGTTAAACAAGGTTCAATACTTGAATAATAATTTGCACGGACCAATATGAAGTATCAGAGAGAGATACATTGATAATTCATGTATCGATTTCCCCATGTTAATTTTAACTTAGGTATATATTTTTTTAGATGTTATATGACATCCTCTAAACACTTAGGGACTGCCTCGTTGATCTAGTGGTCCCAATCGCAACTGCTTCACTAGAGGTCTTGGGTTCGATCCCCAGGTCGAGCAAAGTGTTATTGGGTTTTTCTATGAAACTCTCAGTAGCAGCTCGTAGTCTGGATTTGTGCCCGGTGAATGGCAATAGGCTCGCCCCCTATTACATGGGACCTAAACATACCGGCGAAATGTGGGTGTACATTAGTACACCTCTGCCTAACCCTTCGGGGAATACAGGCGTGATGGTATGATTATGACATCCTCTAACACATACATATCTAGTCATAATCTCCTCATGCCAACCTTATAAATAGGTATTTTCAACTGATTTACATAGGTGTAAAATCCCTTACCACAATACGGTCTGATTCAAAACCAGGATCGCAATCCCTGGAATTCACACACACTTGCCAACACAAGGACGCGAAACACACACAAACACAGCAAGTACGCAAGTTCGTACGAGGCGTGGCAGGAGGAGGGGCGATGACGTACAGCCGTGACGTCAGAGTGACGCGCTACCGACCGACGACCTAGTTTACGCGGGCTTTCAGAGGCATGGCGGCAACGTGGTTTAAAATTTGAATTGATTCGGTTAGTTCTTTTTTACGATTTTATGGCGCGCGTAGTTGGTAGTAGTCAGTTGTTGATTTATGACTGCTTGTTATCGTACTGGCCGTTATTGGCTAACATTTCTGTAACTGTAGAGAAGTTGTTATCTAAAATCGAATCGATGAACAAATTCACAAAATCTACTCGTTGCTGGATGATTCAAAATACTTTTAGTCGAGGATTTTAAGAGACGAAGAACTTTGTTGTCCTGTGGTTGACACACACTACGTACCATAAGTACGCTTATGAAAACCTTTTTTTTATCACTGATAGGCTTACGCTTGACCACAACTTGCCTGATGTTAAGCATCGAAGTGGTCTACGATGGCTCCATCGTAGACCACTTCGATACTTAACATCGCGCTTGCCTAGAAGGTAACCATTTTTTTATGGAGTCACAGAAAAAAAAACTGTCTGATTACGTTTCATTTAAATTTAGAAGTTAGGGATTCTTCTGTGAGAAGAACGAACCATGGTCATACTTTGCCGTTTATTGCACTTGGTTTCTTTTGAATACGATTTTTATGATTTTTAAATAGGGACGCAGCAATGGCAGGCTTATTGCTTCCGAGATCAAAAAACATCGCAGTACACAAAAATTTTTGTAATGAATGAACAGCAGCAGTAAGGAATCGTATTCTACTCGGATGAAAATTATAAAATTTTTACATGAGTAGCCGGAAAACAGTTTTCAAAATAAAACACGATATAATAATTTCTATTTATCATCCGTAGACACTCTCGATTTCTACGAAATAGAATTTTATCATATCTTCTTAGAAATTCCTGAAATTTCACGTAGTAAACAATTTGAATGTGAATCGTGCCAAGATGCCGAAAAATGTTTAGCCTTGAACTAACAGAGTATGAATGTTAGTAATGTTAGTACAACTATTTGGACTGCATTTGTATTTTTTATTGTGCTTAAACCAAACTTGACTGGAACGCTAGAGGTCCTAAGTTCGATCCCCAGGTCGAACAAAGTGTTATTGGGTTTTTCTATTAAATTTCGTTTTCTATGAAATTCTCAGTAACAGCTCGTAGTTGGGATTTGTGCCCGGTTAATGGCAATAGGCTCGCCACCTATTACAAACGAAGTGTGGGTGAGCATTAGTATACCTCCTCCTAAGCCTTCGGGGAACATAGGCGTGGTGGTATGTTATGTTTAACAAACTTGTGCGCAGTGATAGCCTAGTTCAAAATCCAACGCACTACTTTTCGAAGTCATTAATAATTGATCAACTCGCGCTTAAACGGTGAATAAAACATCGTGAGGAAACCTGTACGCCTGAGAGATTTTATTGATGGCGTGTTAAATCTGCCAATCCGTAGGCTAGCGTGGTGGACTATAGTCTTAGTCCCTCTGGTTCTGTGAGGAGACCTGTGCCCAGCAGTGGGACAATGTAATGGGTTGATGAAGAATACATTTACGAATAACAAACTCAGGATTTCATTGTTCTATCTAACACGATTAAATTCCCCCGCCGCCCTAAGCCCCCTCACTTTGATAGGAGACCTGTGCCCAGCAGTGGGACAATGTAATGGGTTGAGAACTAAACATGGTGACTTTTACTGTTCGTGTGAGGGGTCGTTGAGTTCCCTAAATAATGATTGGGCTACACAATGACTGATGTATGCGTGCCATCAGTTAGGACAGGTCAACTGAAAGCTGTTATCGCTCTTTCTTCAAAAGGCATGCTTTGATTTTACCCAACATTGTAAAACTCACACATATCTGATAATATAACTAGTTTGGACTTTTAAAGAGATGTATGATTCTCTGAATTTTTTCGGCTTTTCTTCTCGGGCTCATGAGTCTAGTGATCGAAAGGGCGGCAGCTCAGCGAGGAGTCGAGCGATGTTATTGGATTTTTGTAATACAAAACGTGTTAGATTTTCATTAGCACCGCACTGCACTCTAAGCCAAAGTTAAGGAAATGTTAGAATTAGGAATGTTATGGAATTTATAAGAAGAAAACATTTCGTAAAAACCTTTCACGGCCGCCCGATGAAATGGTGTACCTGAATAAAATAATTATATTAAAAAAATATAGAAAAACTTTACGCACAGCTTAATATCATATCATAGGTTTATTATCACACGCCTTTCTCCTATTGTGGTAGGTAGAGACTATAGATTTTCACTCGCGCCAACGTTTAGCCCGGCCAAAAATATTGGGGATTACTGACTAAGAAAATAAGGCATAAACCTATTCACTTATTTTTTTATCTTGCGATATGCGGTCACCTCAGATCAAATAAAAAGTTAAGATGGAACATTGCGAACAAAGAAGTGAGGCCGGCTCAAACTACGCCTTGCCGTGTACAAACACAATTACACGCACACACGTATACCAAAACTACGCCTTATCTTGTCAGTCGAGCAGAGTCGATCTACCGCTACACGTCTATCAAAACGTCATTAATGTTTCACGTGCGTGTGTGCGTGTAATTGTGTTTGTGCAAGGCAAGACGTAGTTTTAACCGGCCTCACTACTTTGTTCGCAAAGTTCCATCTTAACTTTTATTTGATCTGAGAAGGTAACACACTTAAAAAAAATCAAAACTAAAGTCAAACGCCCACCGCCGTCAAAAAGAAATATTTTTTATCTACGCATTTTGCGCATAGTGTTTACTGTATTCATTGTTTACTCTGTGAACGAATACAACTGCGCGGGCGCTATTTTTAACTACATAATATTATTTTTTACAAATACTTCTATGCGCGTGAG
This sequence comes from Subacronicta megacephala, assembly GCA_958496365.1. Lineage (NCBI taxonomy): Eukaryota > Metazoa > Arthropoda > Insecta > Lepidoptera > Noctuidae > Subacronicta > Subacronicta megacephala. The sequence goes on from OY292536.1 coordinate 8,265,845, forward strand.
CAACTGTACTTCGCTCAGGAATAGCTAAAACTCAAAATAAACAGATATTTGTCTCTGTGGTTTGTTACTGCTGTGATAACAGTTGATATATGAAGTTTCAAAGCCAAAAGGGCTCATTTGTAGACAGTAAAAAAAAAAAAATACGCTAATTGTAACAGAAAAACTAATATGTGGGGTCTGTATTAGAGCAACAGAAGCCAAAACTTTTTTCCAATTTTATTTTGTCTGTCTGTAAGTTTATATACGCATCACGCAAAAACGACTGCACGAAATTAGATAAGGTTTTCACCACTGAATGGAATCTTACTTTAATCAGGTGCAGGCTTTATGTTGATATTCTGCAAAGAAGCCGAAATTTCTTGGTTTACTAAACTATATGTTGCGGCACTGAGCGTGAGACATAGACAGAGATAGAGACACAGTAGATATAATATATATGATGAGCAGCTGTGAGATATATACAATATACTATCAAGTGAAGTAACTAATTGTCTGAGGGACATTCATCTTAGTCAGTAGCGATAACCTTTTGGTTTACTTATCGAAACATATAGCTTTCATCTATTCCGTTATAGACAGAAGGTGGGTTGAATTTAAACTTTCTTTTATAAAAATGATATGCATACATAAGACTATGCATAAGTATAGTAATACGAAAATTGATCGGACTGCTTCATCAGTCTAGTGGTTCTAAGCGCGACTGCTACGCTAGAGGTCCTGGGTTCGATCCCCAAGTCGAGTAAGGTGTTATTGGATTTTTCTATGAATTTCTCAGTAGCAGCTTAGAGTCTGGGTTTGTGCCTAGTTAATGGCAATAGGCTCGCCCCCTATTACATGGGACGTAAACATACCGGCGAATTATTGGGGATGTAGTTTAATACATTTCTGCCTAACCCTTCAGAAATAAGAATACATGCATGATGCGTTGGCGAGGCGTATCAAAATGTATAAGTCTGAACTATTTCAGCCACAAAATGATACTTACAGTTTAATTTATATAATAATGTTAGATTGCAGACAGAAATAGCCCACTATGGAACTGCATAGTAGGGAGACAGATACATTTTGCAACATTGTCTATTTCGGAGCAATGTAACTGACTAGCTCAGCAGTTTTGCCTTACGTATTTTTATGAACTAGTGGTCGCCCGGTGGTCGAAATTTGACCGCAATATTTTTCTGGTCATACAGAGAAGAATCTCTGTATGTACGGTGGCCAGACATCAAGTACCACAAAATGACAACTTTTCTCAGTTAATTTTGAATTTAATCATCAACATTTTAAGGTTTAAAATCATTTGGAGAAATTTGACAGTTTTGTATAACCTGATGTGTTGACGACTGTACTTTAATAATGCCAAATCTCGCATTCTTCTGTACGTGCAATATGCTTAAAAATGCGTACAAAGTTTTTGATATACTTTACATTTAATTCCTCCCTAAGTCCCCTTCCTACTCCATTCCCTCCCTTTTCCCTAACGGTAGGCAGTGGTACGGTTGGGTTTTCTTCGTATTGTTTAGAAACAGTAGAAACCGCCTAGATTTATAATTATCCATTCTACGGAATATAATAACTACTAATAATAATTTATAAATGAACTAAAAAAATATTTAACACACTTTTAATAATAAGCAAAAAGAAAGTAATAGGTGTCTCTGGTCTATTAGCAACCAGGGCGTTTAGTAGATTCACAGCTTGAGCTGTAGGGGCAAATTGATATATGTCGTTGTAATCATGTATTGACATAACCATTCATTTATGGCACAGATACGTTTTTCTAAATTATCACCGATTCAGAAAGTCTTTTTTTTATGGGACAACTCGGTAAATGAGCAGGCGAGCTACCCGATGGTAAGTAGTCATCGCTGCCGATAGACATCTGCAATACCAAAGGAGTTGCAGATGCGTTGCCCAGCCTATTAAGAAAGGGTACGGAGAATAGGAGAAGGAAGGGGACGGAGAAAAGGAGAAGAGAGGGTACGGAGAAAAGGAAAAGGAAGGGGACTGAGGGAGGAATTGGGCCTCTGGCGCTCCGTACTTACAGAAGAAATACGTATAAACTAGATATCTATCTGCTTATATTTTATGTAATAAATAGCTCCAGTCGTTGAGATGAAGGCGAGTAAATCAATGATCGGTTACCGCAACACCTGACGAAACCAGAACGATTGAATCGTCGCAGACACTTTGATGTTCTGCCAACGAGCAGCGATACATTATACAGTGGAGAAACAGTAGGTTTACTAGCTTAGATGCCTGTCATAGTCGCGGCGAATGTCACGAGTTCCATGGCCGTGACTATAGGGTAAAGAGGAGGCCGTCATACTCTGCTGCCTCTCCAGGTGGAGACATCACCAAAAATAAGGAATTTCCACATAAAATGTTTGCTGGGTAAAAATATATACCCCCTAGACAACACAAGATAAAGATACACCATTACGCCTGTTTTCTCCGAAGATTGAGGCTAATGTACACCCATAGTTCGCCAGTAAGGCCTAAGTAATAGGGGACGAGAGTGTTGCCATTAACCGGGCTCAAATCCAAACTCCGAGTTACAAATGAGACTAGTTATTAGCTAGCTAACATAAACACATTTGCTTTTTTGGTTGTGAGAAACGGATTGGGTCATTTTATATGAATTTATTTATTAATTTATTTTAGGTACCTACGACAGTTTGCACAATTCATTTCAATTTCTTTACTATTTCTTCGAAATAACTTCGGCTTCATTGATGCAGCGTCTGCGGGATACTAAAAATGGCATTCTGCAAGTCATTGCGGCACGTTTCGACTGCCCCATTCAAAAACACTGGGGTAGTGAATGGATTTTTAAAATAATATACATGCAGATATGAACAATACTGACATAATTTTACAACATATTAACAATATATGGATTTATAATTATCTGAAATAAATTATTCTATTATATTCTATAACTAAGCCTGTTTGAAGTTGTCCACAAGTGGTTTAGCAGTGGTTAATATTACTAGAAAGAGTCGCTGTAAAGACAATTGGTGTCTTATATGTTTTACATTTCTGATTATTTTCTTTACTAATTTCGATATTCATGTATAAAAAAAACACTTCATTAAACGATTTTGCAAACGCTGTAGTTTGGAACAAATAACTTCAGCCAACCAGTTTTTTTCGAACAAATTGTACTTCTGTCACTTATCTATCAGGGCAAACTGCATCGTCGTGCAGCGATGACGTGCACATTGACCTACCACTACACGAGTGAGTTAACATCATTACAACAATTTATTACTAGAAAGCGTTGAGGAATTATATCGTCGAGAATATTAAACTGTTTGTGATGTCAGTACTTTGTAATGTGATATGCATGGTTTTTTTTATGCATTTCAACCCAACGGGCATGAAGTGGAAATAGAGCTATACATTTGAATACAATATAGAGATGAAGGGTAATTCTGGTACAAACTAACAAAATGTTAAAAATCTAATTCCGATCTAAGTAGTCTCAGTTTCGTAAATGCCAAGTGGTAACAAAAGAACAATATGAAACGTGAAAAATATTAATCTCAAGTCAATCTATTGACTTTTTTAAAGGTGGATCGTCAAACATTGGGCGCCGATTTAATAAAATTTGATTATTATATCATCCCACTGCTGGGCACAGGTCACCTCTGTCAATGAGAGGGATTAGGCTATAGTCCACCATGCTAGCCTACTGCAGGTTGGCAGACTTCACACGCTATTGTTCGAGAAAAACGGCATGTAGGTTTCCTCACAATGTTTTCCTTCACCATTTAAGTGTACCTACCTACTTACATATCTGGTTTTTGGTCAAGCTCATAAAAGGCAACCTTTTCCTTCCTTCCATACTTGGTTTAACAAATATATCTACAGTCATCACTTTCTAATGCCATAATAACAAAACGAGAGGGTTTCTATTTTGTAATGAGGGGAGAAACGTAAGTCCATTTTTATGATAATAAGCTCTAGACCCCTCTCCCCATATGAGCGGTAGAACAAAGGCAAAAATGTGCTTGTTTGAATCCTATTAGCCGTATACAATGGCAGCCAGATTTCAGGGACGCCCGCCCTTGTGTGGAAAGTGCACGAAGAAGTATGGCGTTCTAGATGTGACTGTGGCTACATATGTTTAGGCTTGATTAGAATAAATTGTGTGGAAATGCGTTCTTTGTAACACGAAGCACGTGCAGTGAAACTCAGAATGATAGATTGAGAAACAGTGTTATAAGAAACATTTGCGGATTGAAAACTGATTAGTGACACGAATTGAAAGGGATCGGCGATTTTTAAATGTTTTTAAATCGTGCTAGCAGACTGTTTCGGCAAGAGGGAATAAATTAAAGACAATTATTAAAAGGAGTTTATAAGGCGAAGTCAGCAGCAGCGTCGGGAGAGGTCGTCCGTCATGCTGTCTGTTTAATCGGCTTACTAAACTTTTTGACCCCAGTAACACCAGTGGTATTCATCTTGAGACCTCAGTTTACCAAGCCATTCCACTAGCTACATTACTCTTCAAACCGGACCACAATAATGTACCATATGATTTTTTTTATGGGATGACTCGGCAAAAGAGTACGCGAGCTACCTGATGTAAGTAGTCATCGCCGCCCATGGACATCTACAAAACCAAATGGTTGCAGAAACGTTGCCGAGCCTATTTAAGAAAAACGGAGGGAAGGAGAAAAGTAGAAGGAAGGGGACTGAGGGAGAAATTGGGCTTCCAGCGCTCCAAACTTGATTACTTTTTGAAATTTGAAGAAGTCAAACCTTATTAACTAAATCCTGCTATACAAAATCTGTCTCCAATAGACCTTTGAACCGTAGAATTGTCAAAGCAATATATTTATTGCGTCTATTTTGAAATGATGCGCGTTTATTTATTCTTGAATATGGCTGCAAGGACTTTCCGTGCGTCATTTTAAGTACCACTTTAATATCATTCAGATGATTGATGGTGTAGTTATGGGACGATTACTGTTACATAATGGGAGTACATGATAATATTCTACCTATTTAGTAACAACTCTTTGAAATAAATCTAAAGTCTTATAAGTTATTATTGTCTTGTTATTAACATGACTTTTTTCCGTTTTGTTTCAATCTTTTTCTAAAGGTCTCGGTACTCAAGTAACATGGAAAACAGATAATATAGTTGTATTTTTTTTTTCGGCAAAAGAGCTGGCGAGCTACCTGATGGTAAGTAGTCATCGCCGCCCATGGACATCTGTAAAACCAAAGGAGTTGCAGCTGCGTTGCCGAGCCTATTCAGGGAAAGGGAGGGGAAGGAGAAAAGGAGAAGGAAGGGGATTGGGGGAGGAATTGGGCCTCCGGCCCTCTCGCTCACCGAACGAAGCGCATTAACGAAACGCTACTACTCGGACGTCGGTCTTCTGCGAGAGTGTGGTACTTCCCCGGTCAAGCCGGCCCATTCATGCTGCGAACAGCGTGGCCCTACCACAACAAACTAGCTTCTCTAGCCGTTACTGTCCCACTGTTGGGCAAAGGCCTCCCCCAATTCCTTCCAGGTGCTATTTTCTTGCACCTGTTGTTGTATAATAAGGTTTATATTATTTTAAGTATATAATACAACCGTTAGGCTATATTGTAAAATTTTGGTCTAGTGGACCCACGTCTACTGACCTTAAAAGAACATACATATAGTGGTTGTGTTACATTGGGGATCTCCCTTCTCAAAATGTGCGGGAAATCGCCTACGTATGATTTTATTGTTGAAGTTCGACATAACTATTGGGTATCTATAAGAAGTTTCATACTACTGCATGGTAAGTTCCATTACCATGTAGTAGAATTTTAGATTTTTGTATTAGGGAATTCTTAAGATTCATTTCCAGTGATTGGGTCACCCCGTTTTACATGTGACCTAAAAATTACTGGCGTAAGACTAGTGCACGACATTACCTACCAATATCTCTGTCTATCTCTATGAAACATAGCTCTGAGAGAAAGAGAAAAATAATAATGAACATGAATGAAGGTCTATGTTTTTCTTTATTCTATGTTTGACCTGTCGTGGTTCTGATTTGGTACTGCTAATTAATTTTGAATAGATTGCTCTATTAGTTTAAAAAAATGATAAAACAATAGTTTTTATTTGTAATTTTATGGCTGATACAACAGAATGATGTTGACCACTGCATCATAGCATCGAGACTTCAGGACCATCAGAGGCCTTGATATTTAAAAATATTTATTCTCAATACCCACACTTACCTCCAAGCATGAAAAATGCAAAGAAAAGCTAAACTTGGTCCGTAACGAAGTGGTCATTGTAATTCAAAGTGCCGCTTCCATTCTCTATGGATCTGTGGTGACCTACTTACTGTATGACGCACTACTGACGTCACGCTTTGTCTATGGCTCGACATTGTATTTAACTGGCGTGGAATTGCTGGGCCAATATGGCGTTTGTGCATATGTATGGTGGATCGTGTTGATGATCTAGCTTATAAGTTAAGCATCGTTAGAGAAGGAATTTGAAGTGGGAACAGCTCGGTTGTGTATGTATGCCAGGTTAATATTAAGTATACCTCATTCGAAGTTCGATCATGCCTGGCAAGCTATCCCGTAAGACACGAAGCAAGGTAAGACTCTTGACAGTTGAACAGACGAGTTATCTCGCGAGATAATAAATACTGGCCTATGTCGGGAATATTGTCTCTTTTGAGTTTAGAAGAGCATAGTGATCTCTAGTTTCCTTACATGAAATATTAAACTTGAATCACTCTCATCTCACATGCACTTAAGTAGAGACCAATAGCACCAAGAAGCACCGATTTCCCTCCGTCCACCAAAAAAACCCGCCAACACAAATGTCTTTTTTTTTTTAAATAACGCGAACTTCGCATGGCGCCGCGGCGTTTACGTATATTTGCAAATAGCATAGTATAAAATTAGTAAATATATTGGACTATATTATACGGATGGTACAACTGATTTTTCTAGTTACTTAATAATAAATTAAAATTAATTAATTAAAAGCTCATCATGGTGTAATTTGTGCGAATTATACAGCAGGTGTTACAACTACCCGCACCCTCCGCCAACACTACGTACAATTAATGTACCAATTATTATTCACAAGACTTACAATTATATTTAATTTATAATAAATAATAATAATACATGATTTATTTATAATACAGGTAGCTAATTTATTCGAATTAAGGTTGTATTCACGACTAACCGATAATTAGGAATTATTTTGATTATATAATTTTAGTATCAAATGTGTCAACTTCAATACTGTTATGATTGTATAAAAAGGGTGGTAACCCGTAGCACGGGTTCACTTTCTTGTCGTCAGTTGACTAGCAATAAACGCTGATCCTAAAGTCTCCGAATTATTTCTTCTGCTACGATTATCCTGCTGCTTTGTTACCGCCTCGCCCGCACGCCGTTACATCTCAGAAGTGGGATCAGAAGAAGATGATGCTCGGACCATACCTTCACGGACTCGGAAAAAGGAAGAAGAGCATTCAAAATGAATCAGATTTTTTTTCATCTCAAGAAGAATTATTACCTAAAAAACGTAGGGTGAATCACTTGGAAGCTGAAATTATACCAAAATTTGACCCAGGAAAGAAAACTACGAACGTGAAAGGCTGGCTTAATAAAATTGACCAGCTCGGAGATATGTATATGTGGGATGAAAGAGATCGTATTTTTGTCATGCAAATTCGTTTACGTGGTGCCGCCCGGGATTGGTATGACGACTTGGAGGATTATGCAGTGACGTGGACACAGTGGAAAGAAAATTTAACACGTGCTTTTCCCCGTTCTACAGACTACGTGGACCGTTTAGAAGAGATGCTGGCTCGCACCAAAGAAAATGGAGAAACCATGACAAGGTACTTTCATGACAAAATGTCTCTTCTCAAGAAATGTGGGTTGGAAGGTGACGCTGCCACTTCCTGTCTGATTCGTGGTTTACCAATTGAGTTGCGGGCAAATGCAAAAGCATACAACTGTGAGTCTCCAGAAGAATTGTATTACGGCTTTCTATCATCTCTCGAAAACTACAAAAGAGTCGAAGTAAGGAGTACGGAACGTAGGTCCACCTGGCAACGGGGTTCGAGCATGCCGAAAACATGCTTCAACTGCCGCAAGACTGGACATGAAGCACGGGACTGCCGCCTTACACGCTGTCAAATCTGCCAACGCTTGGGCCACGCCTCAACCGCCTGCTGGTACGCTGCCTCCGGTGGTGCAGGCCTCCGGGATGGACACCCATCGCAAGCTCAACGCAGCGTTTCACAGGTACGAAAAGTTACGTTTACCACTTTTGATATTTTATCAGATGTCTATAAAAAACTTGTCACTATTAATGGAATAGTGATACTTGCTTACATTGACACTGGCAGCAAAGTTAATATTATGACGTTAAAAACTGTTGAAAGTTTAAAACTAGATATTTTACATTCGAACGTGATTATGAATGGTTTTGGCGGTTCACGAATCTCCTCACTAGGTAAAGTTCAATTTCGTTTGGATATTGATGATTTGTCTATTAACAGTGATGCTGAGGTAACTGATACAGACTTGAAAGATTTAAATATGATAATAGGCCAACCTATTATTAATGAGCAGAACGTAACACTTATTGCCAATTCTAAAGTAGCCAGGTTTATAGCATACGAGCAAGCACCTACCCACAATTTGTCGAAAATAAAATTATCTAGAAATGATTTCATAGTAAAGGTACCTCTATTCTTGTCCAATGATTTAGAATTACAACCAGGATGTACTAGTGATATTTATGCGTATGTTCCGGACTATTTAAACGAAAATAGTATACTTATTACACGGCCCATTATTTTTGATTTCGCCAATGAGTCCTTCTTTATGCCTCAATCGGTTTTGAAGCATGGAAATTATCGTTTACAAATAACAAATTTAGGTGAGACATGTATACGCTGGCGTAGAGGTAGATTACTTACACGAGCTGATGTTTACGATAAAACTGACCTTTTTGTTGCTTCAAGTGAACGAAGTTCCCATGTTTTGAATATAGACCCGATGCAAAGGAAGATAATTTCTGATTCAGAAGTCAAAATAGGTGACATTGGGGAATATTATTGCAAACGTTTATTAAATTTGTTAAATGAGTATAGTGAGTCTTTTGCCGAGTGTAGTAGGGATCTTGGGTGTACTAACTTAGTAGAGATGCATATCGCAACTACCACTGATATACCGGTGTATTGTAAACCATATAGGCTGCCTTTTAAGGAAACTGAAATAGTTGAGCAAAAGGTAGATGAACTTATCTCAGCAGGTATAGTAAGGGAGTCGAATTCAGAATATGCTAGTCCGGTTATATTGGTAAAGAAAAAGGGAGGTGACTATCGTTTGTGCATAGACTATCGCGCACTAAATGCCCGAACAGTTAAGGATCGATATCCACTTCCACATATCGATGACCAGATCAGTCGGCTTTCAGGAAAATTGTATTTCACAGCTTTAGATATGGCACAGAGTTATTATCAAGTTAAAATAGCAGAGGATTCGATTCATAAAACAGCTTTTATTACACCTTCTGGGCAATACGAATTTCTTAAAATGCCGTTTGGTCTGGCCAATGCCCCTGCGGTTTTTTCTCGTCTTATACGAAAAGCTTTAGGGCCACTCAATAACAAACTAGCCGTATATCTTGATGACGTCACTATCCCTACAGCCACTGTAGAAGAAGGCATTTACTTACTCGAGGAAGTTCTCAAACTCCTCCAAAAAGCCAACTTGAAACTTAACCTACAGAAATGTTCTTTCCTTCAAACCAGTGTAACTTATTTAGGGCATGAGATAACTGCAGGTTCTATCCGTCCGGGGCAGGCGAAAATTGATAGCGTATCACAATTTAGACGCCCCCGAAATGTACATGAGGTCAGGCAATTTATCGGACTTGCATCCTATTTTCGTAAGTTTGTTCGCAGTTTTGCAGAAATAGCACGCCCTCTAACTTATTTGACAAAGAAGGGGGTAGAATGGGTATGGGGTTTAGAACAAGATAAAGCCTTTGAATCTCTTAAAACCGCATTAACTGTAAGGCCCGTGTTAGCTATTTATAACCCCCGTTCTAAAACTGAAGTCCATACCGACGCTAGTAGACTAGGTTTAGGAGGGATTCTACTCCAGTACCAAGAGGATAGCAATTTAAAACCGATAGCTTACTTTAGTCGAATAACAACCAAAGAAGAGCAATGTTATCATAGCTATGAATTGGAAACCTTGGCTGTAGTAGAATCCTTGAAAAGGTTTCGTATATATCTTACTGGTATTCCAGTCAAGGTCATCACTGACTGTGCAGCTTTACGAAGCACTCTCACTAAAAAGGACTTGATACCGCGTATCGCCCGCTGGTGGCTCACCATCCAAGACTTCGACCTTGAAATCGAATATCGCCCTGGTGATCGCATGCGACATGTAGACGCCCTAAGTCGTAACCCAATCAATTCAACAACCGTGCTTCATATTAATAACGATGATTGGCGTGTGACTCTACAACTCCAAGATGAACATATTCAAAATATTATGAAACAGTTAAAAGAAGGTACACTAAATAGAGACATTTTAAATAACTATGAAGTAGTAGATGATTGCCTATTTCGCAAGACAATTTACGGCAATAGATTCGTTATACCCAAACTGTCGAAGTGGAGTCTATTACAAAAGTATCACGATCAAGTTGGTCATTTAGGATTTGATAAGTGTGAAAAGGCCATTAAGTCTCAATTTTGGTTCATGGGGATGACTAGATTTATCCGTAAATATATAAACGCTTGCTTGCGATGTGCGTATGCCAAGGGTAACTACGGTAAACCTGAAGGCGAACTACACCCTATAGAAAAGCCACAAATCCCCATGCACACCATCCATGCCGATCATTTAGGGCCATTCCTAAAAACACGCAGCGGTAATTCTTACATACTCGTTGTTATCGACTCGTTTACAAAATTTGTGTTCGCTAGACCCGTTCGAAACGTAAGCTCTATAGAAACCATTAAACACTTGAAAGAAATACTATCGGTATTTGGTAACCCTTGCAGAATAATAACCGATCGTGGAGTAGCATTTACAAGTAGATATTTTAAAGAATTCATAATCGAAAAGCAAATTAAACACGTCCTTAATGCAATTGCCTCTCCGCGCTCAAATGGTCAGGTTGAGCGAGTAAACAGGACTATTATTAATGGGCTTAATACTACAACGGAGAGTGAATGCACTTGGGACGAAAAATTAGCTGACGTTGTGTGGGGTATAAACAATACCCCGCATGCTATAACAGGATATGCCCCATTTAATCTAATGTTTGCCCACACTAATTCACTGTTGCCAGCTTACCCCACGACTTATAGTGACCACACAGATTCGATAAAACAGTTAGGAGAACGTAGACAGGAGGCTAAATTACACCTGGATAGGTACATGACGGTTATGAAAAATCGCTACGATAGAAAGCATAAAAGTTGTAGGAAATATAAGGTAGGAGATTTAGTACTCTGGAAAGGAGGTTTATCCCGTGATCATACCACGGGCGTCACCAAAAAATTAGGTAGCTGTTATACGGGACCATATAAGATATCGAAAACTGACCATTCTATTGACCGCTATACGATTAATAGCATAAAAGGTATAAAGGGGTATAAAAAGTTTTGTGCCGTCGTACCTGGCGATGCCCTGCGCCCATATAAACCATCTATTTCTGATAGCTCTACTGAATCCGACAGAGAAGTTGATAGAGACGATCTCGTAGATTTACTTGAAAGTTAATAAGTACATACAGACAACATAAAGTACAGATAGAAATGCCATTTTGCATGTTATAACTTAAACGGGTAATTAGTATTAGTATAATATAATAATTGATGTTAACATAGGTAAATTTACATATTTTAAAATAATAAATAAATGTATTTGATTGTCTTTATTATTATTATAACGCAGTATTTTATTAATTACAAAACACCACATGAATCTTGATATGAATTGAATATCATAAAATATCTAGTCGTTAGAACTAGATCTGTGTGACAATGAATAATTAACCGTTTTAACTATATAAAAGAAAAATATCTAGTCAATCGTACTAGATCTGTGTGACCCTTGAACGAGTTATTTGTTGTAAATATAATATCTAGTCAATCGTACTAGATCTGTGTGATAATTATTGAATAAGTTATTTATTATATAAAAACAAAAATAAAATATCTAGAAAATCAAACTAGATCTGTGTGAGAATTGAATGAGTTGGTTGTAAATATATTTCAACTATAATAATATCTAGTCAATCAAACTAGATCTGTGTGTGGCCAGTTATTGATTTTAGGATATAAAATATCTAGTCAACTAAACTAGATCTGTGTGATAAAGATTCAAAGTATAACCTCTAGTCATCAAAAGCTGTGTGGAAAGTTACTTGATAAATTAATCGATACTTCCAAATATTAATGAAAATTATTGTTGGATCCGAGGAATGAGACGAAAATATATTCATCGAACATCGAAGTATAATATTTGTGGCATGGCTGCTGTTATTATACCACTAACTCTTATAAACAAAGAACATTTCCTGGCTTCTCTTTTATTTACAGGTTCAGCAGAATTCTGAGAACGTCCAAGATCGCCGTGGGACACGGACGATGCAGGATGGCCGAGTGTTACAACTACCCGCACCCTCCGCCAACACTACGTACAATTAATGTACCAATTATTATTCACAAGACTTACAATTATATTTAATTTATAATAAATAATAATAATACATGATTTATTTATAATACAGGTAGCTAATTTATTCGAATTAAGGTTGTATTCACGACTAACCGATAATTAGGAATTATTTTGATTATATAATTTTAGTATCAAATGTGTCAACTTCAATACTGTTATGATTGTATAAAAAGGGTGGTAACCCGTAGCACGGGTTCACTTTCTTGTCGTCAGTTGACTAGCAATAAACGCTGATCCTAAAGTCTCCGAATTATTTCTTCTGCTACGATTATCCTGCTGCTTTGTTACCGCCTCGCCCGCACGCCGTTACACAGGCTAGTGCCGACGTATTCAAACTTGAAAGTTTTATTAAACTAGCGGATCTGACAAACGTTGTCCTCTTTGAATCGCAGCGACATCTACCGGATCCTATCACGAATCTAAACCATCCTGGGACCAACTCAAACACACACAAAAATTCATTGACATATATCTAGGCAGACTGCCTCATTAGTCTAGTGGTCCTAAGCGCAACTGCTACGCTACAGGTCCTGGGTTCGATCCCCAGGTCGAGCAAAGTATTATTGGGTTCTTTTATGAAATTCCCAGTAGCAGTTCGGAGTCTGGATTTGTGCCCGGTTAATGGCAATAGGCTCGCCCCCTATTACACAGGACCTAAACATACCGGCGAAATGTTGGTGTACTAGAGTACGCCTCTGCCTAACCCTTCGGGGAATACAGGCGTGATGGTATGTTTATGTTATCTATCTATGCATTTAAGAATCGGGGACATACACATGTACAAAAGAATCATATGACATTTTTTTTTATTCATGAAAGGCCTACTCATATTATTTATAATGAGACAAACAATCGTGGTCTCTTTAAGTCCGCACTTCTGACTTTCGGAATCATGTAATGCGTATGAAATCTAATTATCACTAGCTTAAACGGTGAAGGAAAAGCAGGGGGAATGTATGCTTGATAGATTTTCTCGGTGTCGTGAGCAGTCTGCCAACCCACAGTCAGCTAGCGTGGTTGACTACAGCGTAACCCCTCACACTCTGAAGAAAGACCCGAGCCCAGCTATGAGACAATAGTGTTAGATTGCAGGGCAATGTCTGTTATGGTTTTTTGAAGAAAGAGGCCTAACAGGTTTGCCTTGACAAATCTCAGACAGGAATGCAAACTAAGTTCCGTTTTAAATACCAACAATGATATCCTCATTATAAAAACGGGATAAAATATCTTAATCCGTCTCACTCTCGCGGCAATCTTAATGCGTATTCGTTGCTCTGATGAAAAGCTATTAGGAAATGAAGGATTATTTTTCTATCTGTTATTTATTATTAGACTAGTTCTACACGAGTACGCCCATGCGTGTTTCGTCACGGTTTGCGTAAAAATGCGTCGATCTAGATATGCGTCAGTGCTTTCACATTTACTTTGAAAACCAGGCACGTGTCTAATTCATTCTTCATATTTAACGGCACTGTTTCAGTCTTTTTGTATGAGTATTTATAAGCACTCACGATTTAGGAAGAAACCCTAGGATTTGCACAACATTTTTGTCATATTCGTGATCAAAATGATAAATGATAATTATCTCAGTAAATACATCCTATAAACTAGATGGTGCCATATGTCGCTGGCATTTCCACTGATGACCTCTGAGAATAAATGGCCAAACAAACTCAGATAATCATGGTCTCTTTTAAAGTCCGTTTTTTTTTAATATTATTAGATATATGCGAGTTTTACAATTTAGGACAAAATCTGAACAGGCCTTTTGAAGAGAAAGCCAGAAAAGTTTTGAGTTGACCGTTGACCTACTGATGGCACGGATCAGTCATCGTGATTCTGGTCACCAAAATAAGCATTTGAAAAACGCGGGAGAATTACATTTTTAATTTCAACAGGACACAGGCACGCGCATCACTAGCCACGGCACGTCACAGAGTAAGTATAATATTTATTTTTAAATCGGTACGCAGCAACGGCCTTCATAAAGCTCGTAAAGTACTCGTCACACGTTTCAATGATGGCTATAGATTGGTTAATTCTTACAATAATAAATTACTTAGGCGTTTAATGGTGATTTTGGCGCGCGTGCGAGCCTAATAGCGCGTTCTTGGCAGAATTTATATTGCAAAATTCCACGGTTTCTTACTACAATAGACATTTAGAGGAATTCATGAGTACGTTATGATCTGAGTGCGAATATATTTAATGATTCATTAGGTGTGCCCTTGTTTTATAGTTTGAAGTTGGACTGGAACCTTTTTGATGACCGTCCCAATGTTTTTTAGTTTTAATAAGCAAGGTATCGGAGCCTATTAACATTGACTAAATATATCTGAATTTTAAACTCTTAAATAAGAGTTTCCTAATGGAAAAGTCTGGCCAAAAATCGATCCAATACTTAGACTATGAAGCCAGTGTTGTGCTCAGTGCCGTAAATACCCTTTTATGCGCCCGGTTCGACTGCGAGCTCCTATAATTGCGCCTTTGAAAAATCTTAATCTAGTAATTCCTGCGCCCTGTTCTTGTGCACCGCTGGCACCGCCTTAGCTACGGCACTGGTTGTGCTCACTTGGCCAATAATTGGGTTTTTTTATTTATTAAATTTTTTGAGGGACTAACGCGCAGCGTATGCCAGTGTTGCCAGTCCCATCTTACCCTAAACACATTATTATAATAATTGGGTCATAAATTCGAACAGAACTTTTGCATCAGCACCATTTGGCTATAATATTATAGGTACTTCTGACAACTCTTTAGAAATTGCGCGTATATTCATAATTATGTGAAAAATTGCAAACATTTTGTGTGAAATAAACGTTGAGGATAAGGAAATGACTTGTTGATTTTCGGATGTCTGGCGCTCGCATTTTTCAGTCATTACTCTTATTTAAAATTCAACGTATGATCAAGTTATCTGTTTAATATCTTATGTATCTAATATTTGTGCCATACGGCATTGTGTCTTACGGCGTACCGACATTCAGAAATCGGTCATTTTTTTTCAATATTGACTTGCATTTGAACACTCTCCCACTTGTAGTTGGAGTCAGGCCTGGTGGATCCTGATTTACCTGAATGATCGTGGTCTTGGTTTTTGATCCGTTACCCGACGTACAGTGGGTTATAGCTGTTATCCACTTAAACCCCGCCGGCCCACCTAGGGTGGGTCAGGTCAACAGCTATAACCCACTGAACCTACATGACACTTGTCCCCGACTATTACGATTGCAAGAACTAGCTAGAACTAGCGAACTTCTATCTACCTATACTGCTTACTGCTTATATCAGTAGCTATCCGTATTCTGACAGCAGGTTGCTTAACCTAGCAGATCAAAATAAACTGCGCGGTTGTTTTTGTGTCATTCTCAGTTGTGTTGTTAGTTCAAATGTGTTGTTCTATTTATAAGGGCCTTTAAATAGCGGTCGTTTGTTATTTATACCGCGACGATGTTTCTGTTCAGAGTCCAATTAAACTATACAGTAACATTTGTAACATTGAGGTCAGGGATCATAGTACGAAAAGCGAACGTCATCATCATAAATCCATTTATTGTCTCACAGAATGAGAGGGATTAGTCTATAGTCCACCACGCTAGTCTACTGAGGGTTGCCAGATGTACACACGGCTACATATATTATGTATATGGAGGGTAGAAGAAAGGAGGACCGTCTTGTATGGGGGATTAGTCGAAAAAGTGTCCACTTGTATACAGCAAATTATTGTTCGAACACTCACCGAACTGGCGCTAGTGTAGAAAGTGGAAATGATATGAATGTAGCAGTTATAAGCTGAGTGAAGTGAGAAATGTTAAATTTTTCAACTCGGCAAGTTGAACTTGACTTCTGTAGTTAAGAAATATGCAGTATTTAAAATCTCAACTATTTACGTAGTCAACTTTAGTAAATAATAACCTATGAAACTCCTGAACTAAAAATAAATATTTTTTTTAAATTCTTCCACTTGCTACTATAGCGCCACCTTAATTTGCTCCCTTTCAATGGACACTTTTTAATACACTGAGATGGTCCTCCTTTCTTCTACCCTCCATAATAATGTATAAAGCTATACAAATCCAATATAGGCTGGCCTCGCATTGTGCGAAAAATTATTACAATGTAAGGTCAGTCGATACTGAATTTGTATAGCTTGATGTGCAGCCTTAAGCATGCAGCTTTGTTCACGATGTTTTTCTTCACTTATGGAATCGGATGACAAAAAGCTTATTTTATTAAATCGTAATTAAAAAGCAAAATTTGAATAAAAATTGATACAAAGCAATGGTGTTTAAAAATAATAAGCAATGATGTATGGATGTTAGCTTCCAACTTTTAAAGTAGTTATTTATGAATAGTTATTATTATATATCTAAACTTGTCATCTTCGCTTTATTTCGCAAACATCGTTTATGAAGCGACAAGATCTATAAAGCGCCCAATTTAACTTGGAATTCCATGGTAGCGCTGCCAGATAACCCAAATGTCAAATTCAGTACATTTGAATTTAGTTCCATATTCCACCGCAGGTTTAGTCGTACTGGTTTTTGTATCAATGGCCGCCACTCCAGCCTGTCATATGATTGATCTGTCTGACACTTAACTCTGCATCTTAATTGGCGCAATTCTGGCCAAGTGTTGATGGTAATTTAGCCATATGAGCACTGTAATAATGCCAGGAATATTAGCTAGCACTAGCAAGATATTTGTGAGCAACGTTTAGTAATTTCTAGATGAAACCGCGCGGATCTGGCTATTCTCTTTGATATTAAAAGTCAGTAATTTTGGATGGCAATAGGCTCGCCCCTTATTACATGGGGCTATACACTTATAATATACCGGCGAAGCGTGGGTGTACATTAGTACACCTCTGCCTAACCCTTCGGGGAATACAGGCGTGATCGTCATCATATCGAGACGGCAAAATCATTAAATTCAAGAGAGACTGAAACATAAAAAGTATCACAGCCTAGAAGTATCACACACAGTGTAATAATTATGTATAATTTTATTATACTGTGGTAGTATTGAATGACAACATAAAGAAATGAATATTTCTCCGCAATGCTCCGCAGTTGATTTAAAAAGAATCTTTAATTAAGATAGGATTTTGGTCTGAACAATGGTCTTTTATAATTTGAGACCGATACCAACGAAATCCAACAAAGGAATATTTAAATTAAAAGGTTTTTTAGTTATTTTGTTCTTGGGAATAATAATATCGTGATCTGATATGGAATACTTAGGTGTTTTTCACCAAAATGCTGTTGTTTTCAGATCTGCAGCGAAAGATAGAGAGAGTAATGAACGCAGATGAAAACAACATTCGACACGTTCCCGTCATTTATTTTAAGGACTATTTTGTTTTGCGTTCCCGACTTATTTATTAAGTAAAATTTAACTGTTGGCTTAAACTACGAGCAAAACAATTATGGAACGTTTTAACAAGACTCTTTTAAATTCCTCATCATCCCCCATGATGTTGAACGGTTGGGGCCCAGTAGCAACGACCGCGACTTACGAATATTACGTAGGTTCGAACCCAGACAGGCGCATTACTTTGTGTAATTTATTATTTTCATCACGACTGCTCCAAAAACGGTGAAGCAAAACATCGTGAGGAAACCGGCATGTCCTAGATCCAAAAATTCGAAGACATGTGACATCTACCAACCTTGGGCATGCGTGGTGGATTACGGACCACTCCCTCTTACCGAGAGGAGGGCTGTGGGAGCATTATAGGCTGATTATGTATGTATGTAAAGGATAGTGAGTTAGGGTGCCTTCATCAGCCCACCACGATACCCTCACTTTAGGAGGAAGGAAGGAGGATGAAGGAGGAAACCCCTTCCGAGACAGTAATGAGCACAGTTGTTCTTCTTTATGTGGGACGCCCTGCGACATGATGGACCGATGATTTTAAGAAGGTGGCTTGCAGCGGATGGATGCGAGCTGCACAAGACCGGGATGGTTGGCGCTTTTTGGGGAAGGCCTACGGTCAGCAGAGGAGGGCAATAGGCTGATATCATGATAAAGATGATGATGGCACTTCGTCAAGCGGCTCGTCAGTAATAATCTTTATTTTATTATCTGTTAACAAATCGCAGGAAAAAGTGTCTGTTAGCGAGACTAAATATTTATTTATATTTGAATTCCTCGCGATAAAGTAATTTAGTGTTAATGTCTCATTCAAAATAGCGAATGAATCACGTGTGTTTAAAGTTTTTTAGCTCAAATATACAAATTTAATGAGTCAACTATTTATATTTCGGGCTTAGAACTAAATATAACATATCTAGAACGTTTATCGAGTGAGTTAGAGGAGATTTGATAATAGAGATAAAAGAAAGAAAGGAAGAAAACTTTTTATTTTGATTTACAAGATAAAATGGACAGACAAATTAAAAAACAATAACTGGACGCTAACTGGAGGAGCGTGCATTATACTGTTAGACCTTTAAAAGATTTTTTTTAAAGTTTACTAGCAATGTGGGTCGCACATTACTAGTTATCTTGTTTAACCCTTCGTACTAAGCTAAATGCTTGTATTAAGAGTGGGTTCACGTCGGTAGTGCAATGGGTGAGTTTCGAACCGGCAACCACATGATCGCAAGTCCGACAACCTTGCCGAATAATGCACCGGAGTTTAGTTTCAAGTCAAAATAGATCCCGGTTAATTAGAAACAGCAAGAGAAGATGGTGACAAAGAAAATACGAGCCAAAGGGAAATTTCGCAGAAAATAGTTGATATACTCGGAAGGGAAGTTTAGAAGGAAAATAAATATCAAAATACAAGGAAAGATGATATTTCCTTTATCTAAATATAAACACATTGTTAGGGACTGAAAGTCTTTCCTAAAATAAGGAAAATAATTTAAAAAATATGAAAGGTAGACAAATTAGTGGACCTTTAGCATTGCGATAATCATCCGCATTTATTAAAGAAAAATGTTTTTACTTCGAAAACCTATAGGTTCTTAATTTATTAACATTACATTTCTATGAAATACTCAGTTGCAGTACCGTGTGTGCCAAGTAATGGCAACAGCTCGCCCCCGTATTACATAAGACCTAAACATACCAGCGAACTGACGGTGTACATTGGTACACCTCTGCCTAACACTTCGGGGAATACAGGCATGATGGTAATGTTATTTATATGTTATGTAAATATAAAAAAACCATGCAACATCGATAGTTATTGTTATATTCTTGTCATCTGAACAATAGTACCTATCCTCAATTTAAAAAGCTTTACAATGTCATTTTAAATTTAAAAGACGTAAACGAATCGAAGGAAAATAATTTTAATTTAAATTAAATTTAAAGCCTAAAGGAAACCTTACTTGGCGGTAAATTCATTCACCCACACCTACAACAACATCCAACAACAATAAATTCAACAATCTATTGTTCATAATTGCTATGCAAAGGGATTGTAATTAATAGCCACTATTATGACCCTATAAATATATCGGGTTGACCTATTAATTACCCCGCCCTTTCGGGTTCAGCGGTGACTTGACTCATTGTTTCTCCGTATGAGCTCGTTTGACCGTCAACACAATGGAGCCTTCCAATAACATTAGTATAGTATAGTTAATTAATATACAAGTTTACTTTTGAATTCGCTATTTTCCTCTGAATGGGTGAAAGTACCACTTTTAGGCTAAGGCGTCAATTTCATTTTTTTTGGGATTTCGCAAATTAGGAATATGCATGAAGTTTAAATTTGCCTAATATATTTTTTTCCGGAATCTTAAACATACATGAAGTATTATTGTAACAACATTTTGTTACATAATTGTTGTTTATTTGTATAAAATAATAATTAAAAAGTGCTAATTATGCGAGCGAAATTCAAATTTACAAAACGCGCTGTCATTGGTCGAACGAAATGAAACGTCACGGGCCACGACATTGAATTTAATCACATTCGTCGAAAGCTGCTAGAAGAGGAATTATCTTGGAAATATATTTTAATTTGTGTGTCTTGAGCGATTTTCGTCAGTGGTGAGACTACATACGATGACCGAAAGAAGAAAAAAATACTTTATCGGGAGTAGTTCTGATAGTATTTATTCATTATGGTACTATGCAATACCGATAGAAAGGGTTTTTAGCTTCTTCCATGGTAAAATCTTTAAGAATTAACCAAAACACCTGTAATAAACAAACACTTCGTGCGATGATCGCGGCCCATGACGTCATCTGAAGCGTACACAATAACTTCGCAAGTCTGAAGTTAGCTGTTCCAAATTGCCGTACTGGTAAAATCACTTTATTAAGTTTTATACATAAATAACGAAATTAGTAAAGAAAATAATCACGAATACGAAACATTTAATAATACTCAATACATTTATTGCACTCCACAAGTAAAAACAGCTGTTACAATCGTATAATTTAGGAATCATGTGTGGGCCTTGTCAGGCACGGCAAGATGTAGGAGAGAGGAGGAAGTTTTAAACCCTTTTTATTATTTTCATATTTTACATTTTTTATAATATATTTATACATTTTTTTTATATTTTTTATTTTTTATATATTTACAACCCAAATTGTCTGTATACGGAGTCTACATGTATTAAAAAGAGTTTATATTCAAATTTACCACTGCAAACCCACTTGCAGACAACTTCAGACTAGAAAGTTATTTCGAACAAACTGTAACAGAGGCAGACAACAATCGCTACTACGAAGTGTAGGCGCAGGGAGGTATCGAACATCGGGAGGGGCAGAGAGTGACCCTCCTCTTTGTAGTAGGTGTTATTCGTTATTCTGTGGAAACGTCCCAGAAGGGACAATTGTGTTAAGGGTTGATTTAAATAAATTGTTCTATGTCCTTTTTAACAGTCGCGTTACGATTAAGGGTTGTAGAGAAGGTACAAAGTAAATATTGTAGCAAAAGTGTGGATTATTGGCATTGAAATATTTTTCATAGAATCTCCGTAGGACTCAAAAACTTTTCATACACTTGTTAAAGGTTCATCATGAAAGAAGAAAGAAAGAAACGTTTAATCACTATACATCGAGTACATAGAAACACAAGTAACAATAAATATAAAGCTTGTAAAAACTTATTGGAAATAAAAACATTTGAACTTGAATTTTATCTAGTGACGTGCGATTTAGGTTCAATGTAACAGGCCTGTTTATTGCTATTCGAACCCAGAGGTGCTATTTAGAATGATCATAATAGAAAATTCCCTTAACACTAAAACAATTTACGAAAATATTTTTGCTTAGAAGTGAATATTGGGTGGCATTACAGGCTACATTTTGAGGAATATCTTCTCGAAAGAATAAAAAGGAGGAAGTGCCCTCATATTCCTCTGGAGACGATAAGGCTGTTTGGTACAGAAAACTACCTATACTTATTCAGCTGTGATATGATTGGGGACGAAGTGGCTATGTTGAAGATTTTCTGGCGTCTCTGATACAGCGGGTACAGACTGGCAGCAATTGGTAACTCCCTTATAGGGGATAAAGCGAGGAGTACCTAGTGACTTTTTGTTACCGTCACTGATAAAGAATTTGAAGCAAAAATATATCATTTTAAATCTCGAAAGCGTTCCAATGGAGTTTCTTGCCGGCTCTTCTCTGTAAGACCTACGTTTTGAAACTGGCAACTAGATTTTGACTTACAGCACTGCAATGTAAAAAGGGAATGTCATCTAATGGTAACTTTCTACTCGTCTGTCGTGCGTTTTCGTTGTTTTTTTCATTATACATAATGATTAGGATTTACTTGTGATTTTTATTACAGTATGTCTCAACGTGACACTGGCAGAATAGCCGCAATCGGCTCAAGTGCCACAAAAAAAAACATTATTCTGGAAAAGAGGCCTCACGGAGTCATTAAACTCCGCGGCCACAAACTCCAAAGCTCAAGCGTGAATTTGACGCCAACATCTTCAACTTTTCAGACATTATTACCTCCTATTTCGAAATAAAAATATTTTATTCATGTAATTAAGGTTCTTTTAAGTATTTTTATTCTTAAAAAAGATTTTATGCGTCTTGATTAAATGGAAAATATGTCACACAGGCCAAAACTGCTGAAAATTGTAGCAAGTATGAATACTTCGTAAATTATTACTGAATTACAAACAAAGACATTTAATACACTAGTACTATTAAATCTCTTTGATTACAAAGATGTGATGTTGTGAAATTTATGACTTACATCATAAATCTTCGACTTTATATAACCTGTAGTAGGAAAAAGATTAAAAAAAAAAAAAGTTCTATAACATATGAATCTTCCCCCTAATTACAAAAGATGGTCTTAGGAAAACCCAGGTTTAAAGTAGAAAGTGATAGATAAAATTATTATTCCCTTTATTCATTAAAATACATATTTTTTTTGTATTTCTAAATTATTATTATTAACATGGGTTTGGTAAAGACAGCATAAACGTTGCAATTAGGGGATCAAATTTTATTGATAAAAAACCGACAATAAAATGAAATTAAAAATACAACATACAGACGCTCATTCCACACAATATTTGATTTGATGTGGGAAAAACCAAAACGAACATAGAAACAACCGTACTTCTGAACGTAATTCTGAACTTCGGTCTCAATTATAATCACTCGTCAAGATGTTTCCTGCAAGATCCGATTCTCGACAAGTGATTGAATAAAGCAATTATATTTGTCCGATTATTTCCTCTTGGAGATGAAAGAAAGGCAACAAATGATACAAAAGCACTCGATAACTTTGCAGTGTTTGAGAAAGGCAGTTTTTGGAATTTGATATATGTTTTGTCAGATAAAAGGGATAAAAATCAGATTTTTCTTGTGAATAAGTCGCAGAATAGGCGTGGAAGTTTTCATCCCAATCTGGACTTAAATTATTTATGGTGTGGTGGTTCAGTTTTGACGTTTAGCTGATCCTACATTATTGTCTTACAAATTAAAAATTTGACCTCAAAATTGCTAATTATCTTGGGACACGCGAAGCAGACTTCAATTTCGATCTTGATATGGGGTCTTTGGGATTTGTTTTGCTATGATTGACTTAAGCGACTGTTCTCTGTGCAAGAATATTGATGATCAATAATGTCAACTTGATAGCTTTATTTTAACCAAAGCTTTTTGGATGGCATTGCATTTCTTTATTAAATGGTATGGTCTTTATTGATGGACCTATTGATTGAAAATCCTGAATTGAATTTGTGATGTGAAAAATGTTAGGACTCCTTTAGATTTTCCTTTAGGGTTAATGCCGAGGTATTTTGGGCAAAAAGGAGCTACCTACGGCATAAACCCTCAGGTTTTCTGAGGCATTTTGGGCATTAAAAATAAAGCACGGGAATAAACCCATCTACAGCCATAGGTCATTCATTAACTGCATAATCGTTACTGTTTTCATTAATATTATCTGCACGTAGATACTAATGTATGGACACGACGGCGACGTATGCGTAAATTACTCTAATACTATAAATTGAAACTTGGATATTTTCTTGATTATGTCCAAGGTCGTCCCATACACTTTCATAATTATCAAAAGCTGTGGTTTCTTCGTAAATAGTCCAGACAACCTGTAGGCGAGCGCCGTCGATGTATTGATTTATTTTGACGATTTCACAACAGTGCGCTTATCTGGACGGGTAGCGTACAACAAATATTATACATGAATAACTACGTTGTTTTCTTTCAACCCATTTAGCTAACGATAGCATTGTGAGCGCCTCGACCTTCACGCGTCAATCCATAGTCACACGGTACTCACTCTTCAGAATGTTGTGATACATTATCCTTGTCCTTGTGTGCTTGCCCCGAACTGCAAGAGTTGCCCATCTCGTCGCCGGCTCGGCCGTGCCGCCCTTAGCTTGTCATCACCAGCACCACCGTCACCTCATGCACTACACACAGCTGTAACACGGACACACGCGTCCAGACCGGATAATATCTAGTTTCATGTAATAATTTAACATTTCCCGGCGTCGCGATCGTTTCGGGCGGTAAACGCGAGCGTGAGTGCGCGCGTGCTGTCGCGACACGCTCTCGCCGCCGAATAATCGATGCGCAGTCTCCCCCCGTCTCACCCGCGCGCACCTCTCGCGCGCGCGCTCATTATCTACGCTTTTCACGACACATGCCGCGACGAGAGCTTTCGTGAACCGTTGAGGTTTCCCTCATTTTCTATATTGGCAATCTTTTAATACCGTTACTGTCAGTTACGTGCAAAACTAGAATATATTTGGATGCTCTGGAATGCATTTTGACTTGAAATTGATCACGTCGAGTCATCAATAAATTTATAGATTCTTCACTAAATTAATGACATCTTGGCGGGAGATCAAAAGATTAGGCACGCTTCACCACAAACACTCAACAAAGTTCTTGCCGTTAAATGCAACACGACAGACCGTGGTTGTGGTGGATTAAAACAAAAATTTTAATAACTTTTATTGTATAAACTCGTACTCGGAGCCATAGAGGTTTAATAAAACCTTCAAAAGATCTAATGCACATAAAACCTTCGCCGACTGGCAAGCAATGGCCGTTGCATTCGAATTTAGAATTCTTTTGATAAAATTTAAAATGTCGTTTGTTTCTGTCTTTCCCTGCAGCAAGTGCTCACAAGTACTACGAACTAGTGATATTTTGATTTATAAATTTTAAGTAAACTGTAAAATAATAAAATATTTTTCTGTTGTTGGCATCATGCCCAGGTGTTTTATAAACTCTGTACGACGTCTCAAGAGGAGTTTCATACAAGAATTTGGTGAATTTTCCGTTGAAAGTAAGTCAGTCTGTATTCTGAGAAATGCCCCTAATATTTTTCTACACTATCTAAAGGAAAGGTATTTTGGGGGATAAAATGATAGGGAAAATGTTATTCTACAGTACTCACAGCGTTTTCCATGATTTCCAAGGTTTTCCAGCTTATTTATCAATATTTCTAAACTTTATCTTTCGAACTACAAATTGACAGTGTCATAATATTTTTTTCAAATAAAATGTTTTATGATTGTCAATTTACATAAAACAATATTACTTATAGATATGATTAGATGTACGATAAAGAAATGGATCCCATGTTGGTTGCAGAGCATGCGAGGCAATCGATATAACGGCTTCAAATGTCTGTTAGTATCGTAGTTTTCTCAGACATAGCTAGGTAGGTACCTTTTAAGGCTTTGTAAGGAAACCCACACGCTTAATAAAAGAAAGCCGAAACGCAGACGATTGAATATTGAAGATGATGTTACTTACAGTACTTACTTACTCTTTCAATTAAGTTCAAGTTCAAATGTTTTAATTTCATCTAAGCTTTTAAAAGCCTTTATGAAACGTTATGATTCTAGTAGCGCGGTTACAAAGGTTGATCCTATGGAGAAGAATCTGGCAAGAAACTCCAACAGTTAAAAAGCTACACGGAAGAGATATTATCTCTAGATATTATCTCTATTATCGAAAAGCTATAATAAGGTCCCAAACAACTCCGAACCTATTCCTTGATCACAGAGGCAGATCCCTCATATTGATACCTACCTACTAGTTATCAGGCCGAATGAAATGTAGTCATCTGCAGATCTTGAGATCGTCAGCCGCTGATTTTATTAACATTATTACAACTAATGTGAATCTAAAAGCTTTTTTACGAGCACAATAAATCTGGTTTCATAAATTTTAGATTTTTATTTACTATCTTCATTCACTTTCAGGTATGTATATAATATCCTACAGATAATTTTATTTATGCACTTTTGAATCGTTTCCAGATGAAATGAAATCTACAAGAATACCGAAACTGAATATAAAGCGTCAAAAGAATCTTTTGAAGACAAATGAAACTATTTACCACGATAAAGTTCCTATTTCAACACGATTTTACCTCCAATTGTTGAAGAAAAGTCAATTCTTACAACACTTTCAAGACACTGAACCCTACGAATACGCTTCAGAGAGCGAAAAAGCAGTAAAATCCCCTGAACTATCCAAGAATAAGAATTTAATGAAGAAAGATAGTGACAAAACATACAACTTAAGATCATCCGAAGCAAAAACAGAACGCAAAACATATGAACAAAAGCATAGAAGGAAACGAAATGGTTGTGACAACGAAACGCAATCTATTTCCGAACTGATGCAGGAAGTTATCAGGAAGCGGAAGCCGCGGAAGGAACCTTTGGCGCCAATTATTGAAGAAATTAAAAGCAGGGAACCTTTGAAATTTAACAACAAAGGTATTAATTTTAATTTATTGTATGCTCCTGTAATTATATAGGTGCAAAATGTTAAATTTAATTGTTTTGGTTAACCTACAAACAAATGAATAAAATACAATAATCTTAACAATAAGTTCGCTTTGTTGAGAACAATAGTTATGTAAGTTGTATTTGATAACGAATCTCTATACTAGTACAATAACAAAATTCAAAAAGGTCACATTTTACATCAAAAAGATATAGACAATAAAAAGGAGGTTTTAACCTTACGCTTCCAGTTAAAAAACATATTGACAAGTTGACACATGGTTTTCCAAAAAAGATTTACCTTATATAAAAAATAATACTTAAAGTTAGATACGATCGTATTTATAGCAGCTAATTAATTTTCCAAGGGTGAGTAGAATACAATTGAAAAGTATAAAATTAAAAGTGTAAATTGACTAAAAGAAAAGTTACCTACCTCGAGGCAGGTCGCTCATTTAAATTCATTGTTATTGTATTATACTTAGGTATCTAGTTGGTCATGATTATATAGAGATCATAGTCACTCCTGCCAACATCTGTCTTCCAAATCCTCCAATTAGGAGGACAGAGGCTCCTAAAAGGCGCGCAATTGAGCCAAGATTCTGTTCGAAACAATACATATAAAACATAATATACCATCACGCCTGTATTCCGCTAAGGGTTAGGCAGAGTAGCGCTGATGTACACCCACACTTCGCCGGTATGGTTAGGTCCTATGTAATAGAGGGCGAGCCTATTGCTAGTGACCGGGCTCAAATCCAGACTACGAGCTGCTACTGAGAATTTCATAGAAAAACCCAATAACACTTTGCTCGACCTAGGGATTGAACCCAGGACCTCTAGCGTTGCAGTCGCGCTTAGGACCACTAGACTAATGAGGCAGTCTAACAATAGATAGGTAGTGTAGTGTAACAATAGATATGCTTAACAAATATTCGATTGTGAGAGGTATAATCGCATAACAGTATCCCCAGGTGGTTCAGAAATCGACAAGATAGCCGAGAAACTGAAGAGCCTGGTGAAGGCCAGTGCTGATGAGAAGCTGGACAAGGAACTGCTCACGTGCACCGAGTCTTTCGACAAGGACAGCGTCGATGGTCCTGATAGAGATGGAGAAAAGGAGAATGGTGAGTGATTGCTAGGCAGTACCATTGGATTTTTAGGTCTTGATTCGTAATAGATGCTAGGACACGATTACACTCAATGATATTGGCGACGTGGAGCCTGCCTGTATTGTTGTCCGTCTGTCTGTCACGTAAAAATTTATAATCAATTCGTAGGTCAGAGTCGCGTCTCTTGAAGCTATACCTAAAAATATTAAGCTTTTAAGGCGATGCAATAAAAAGTAGGTGAGATGATCTCGATTGCTTTCTGCCATATAGTATAAAAGGGTAAGAAAAGAAGCCCAGGATAGAAAATCCTGACAGACGGGACGCCTTTTCCCAGAATACGGACTCATCAAATACGGATTCATAAACTCATTACATCGTCCCACTGCTGGGCACGGGTCTTCTCTCAGAACGAGAGGGACTGCCAAGGCATAGTCCACCATGCTTGCCTACTGCGGGTTGGCAGACTTCACACGCCGCGCCGTCGAGAAAATCTCTCAGGCATGCAGGTTCACGATGTTTTCCTTCACTGTTTAAGCGCGGGATAATTAATTATGAATACGCACATGACTTCGAAAAGTCATGTGTGTCTTGGGTTTAAAGTCGAAACCTTTGACTTAGAAGTCCAATGGTCATATTATTAACCTATCACAAAACGGGCTACATGAAAAAAACCTATGCTGCGAAATGTATTTCTTTATTATTCCATTTTATAGTGGATCTGTAGAATTTTCTATGAACGACACCTATGAAACTGTAACAACATTTCGCCTCTGTGAAAAAGCTGAACACAGCAAACTTTGTCCTTGTAAGTTCTCTAGGGAACTATATACAGAAAACTTATGTATTCATCGTGCTAGGTCAAACACACGACGAGATCTAAAAGTAAAGCTAAAAGCTAAATAAATAAACGATTCTCTAGAATACAATATAGTTTGTCTAGTATCATAAATCATGCACAATCCTTTGTATTTGAAATAAAATACCCCGAAAGTATCTTTGCTACAAATGCGGCTTCAGCGCCAAGAAAAAATAAGTGAAATGTATATTGGCACAGTTTTAAGCACGTAGGGTACCTACTTTCCTGTTCAAGTTCAAATGTTTTTATTTTAAACCCGATATAAGTATGTAGAATTTAGCAAAATTTCCAATTTTCTAGGCAACTTTCCAATTTTTCTGTGCCGTTTTCTCCAAAGCAAGTTTTTTTTTTCTTAAAATTGTTCTGGTTCAAAATACGTTTTTTTTATTTTGTCTCATATTCTTGTTACTTGACGGCAAGATGTCAATTTGATAAGTAATAAAGACCTAATAAGATAAGTCAGGAAGACACTCTTCTAATTAGTCAATGCAGCTTACAGTTTGTTCGAAATAAGTAAGCCGATCGGAAGTTAGCCGTTCCGAACTACCGCGGTGATAAAATCGTTTAATTGTATAATACATAAATATCGAAATTAGCAAACAAAATAATTAGAAATGGGAAACATATACGACTCTAATTATCTTTACATCGACTCTTTCTATTAAAATTTACCACTTCTAAACCACTTGCAGACAATTTCCGATCGGCTTACTTATTTCGAACAAACTGTAAACACGTGAATTTGTAGTGATTAAAAAATTCCACAGAGACGCCAGAGACCCGGGAATGGTCCGAGCCGCGTCGGTG
Source organism: Subacronicta megacephala (assembly GCA_958496365.1). Lineage (NCBI taxonomy): Eukaryota > Metazoa > Arthropoda > Insecta > Lepidoptera > Noctuidae > Subacronicta > Subacronicta megacephala. The sequence goes on from OY292536.1 coordinate 8,295,580, forward strand.
CGCACGCGCAACGCATACGTGTTCGTACTGTGGCAAGGGCTTCGACCGGCCCTGGGTCCTGAAGGGCCATCTGCGACTGCACACGGGAGAGAGGCCCTTTCCTTGTCCTCATCCACATTGTGGCAGGACCTTTGCTGATCGGTGAGATACCTAATAGAATAGAATTTTCTTTCTAGCTCTTACTTCTGTCGCGATAGAACCCTAAATTATGTTAAAAGGAATTTGTCCTATTGCCTTATAAGGCACTTAATATGATGTTACCCTACCTACAGGGCCATAAGGCAGTCCGAATCTTACCATTATAACATTCAGTTTTTGATTCGTTCGCTCAATACAGCGTTGGTTTAAATTTACAAAAGGACACTGTAGGCGGCGCTTCAATTGGGTTAGGTCAAGATGACGTCTACTGGGTCCACACGTATTATACCATTTAGACTGCCTCGTTAGTCTAGTGGTCCCAATCGCGACTGCTACGCTAGAGGTCTTGGGTTCGATCCCCAGGTCGAGCAGTGTTATTGGGTTTTTCTATGAAATTCTCAGTAGCAGCTCGAAGTCTGGATTTGTGCCCGGTGAATGGCAATAGGCTCGCCCCCTATTACATGGGACCTAAACATACCGGCGAACTGTCTACTAACACCTCTGCCTAACCCTTCGGAGAATACAGGCTTGATGGTATGTTATGTTATACCATTAAGGTCGAACCTGCGCGCGCACCAGCGTACGCGCGGTCACCACTCGTGGCAGTGGCGCTGCGCCGCGTGCGACAAGGCGTTCAGCCAGCGACGCTACCTCGAGCGGCACCGGGATGACGCGTGTAGGAAGTACAAGTAAGTTAAATAAGGATGTATCACACATTTCAGAGTAGCCTCACACGTCCAATAAATTAAAAAAATTGACAGAATTCGGATGAAATAAAGTGCCCGGTTATTCGGAGTAGGTGAAATGTGGCCTAAGTGTCTTTATTCTATAACGTACTCCCCTCTTATATATTTATGCAGGTAATGCAGCTAGACTACCTCCTTAGTGCAGCCTCTCTAGCATAGACTGCTACGCTAGAGGTGCTGATTTCAATTCTTAGATCCATTCTCAGTAGCGCCTCAGCGTTTCCTCTCCCCCTATTTCATGGGATATAAAATATGCTCTGCCTTATCCTTCGGAAAATACAATAAAAAACTTTGGTCTTTAAACTTTGGTGTCAAATTGGTGACTTGCATATAATTATCGTGAGTCACTGGTTCTACCGCTTACCATCAGGCAGCCCATATGCTTGTTTTTCCTCTCAGTACAAAAAATAGTTAGTTACCAATCTAATTAAGCGGCGGTAGCCTAATGGCTAGGGCGTCGGACTTGCGATCATGTGGTTGCCGGTTCGAACCCCACCCATTGCACTACCGACGTGAACCCACTCGTAACACAAGCATTTAGCTTAGCACGAGGGGTTAACAAGAATACTAGTAATGTGTGATCCACATTGCTAGTAAGCTTTTTTTTAAAAAAAAAACAAAAAATCTCATTAATAAATTCATTTATTTTACTTTAACTAAAACGGCTGGCCAATCTATACGCGAACTTTGTAGCTACAATTTGTTTTAAATAACGCGTCTGAAGTTTACCGATGCAAACTACGGTACAGGTAAATTAAGTGTCTCTTTCTCCTTCAGGATGCACACCAGGAACTCCTCAAAATACAGCAGTACCGTGAAAGTTTTACCGAAACCAGATGCTACAGTGCAAGTGCCGATGTATGGTATCATTCGTCACAACCCTGACGCTAAAGTGTCTGCGGACTCCGGCGAGTGCTGCGAGGGCCCGATAGACCTCTCCATAGGGAAGCGGAGGACGGACGACGAAGATTTAGGTTAAGATGATGTTTTATTAAATAGTGCGACTGATTTTTTTAATGATTTGGTTTTATTTTATTAGCTGAATTATTTTTATTTTATTTTATTTTATTTTATTCAGGAAACAAACAGATACATTATAAAGAAAAAAGACATACAAGGTAAAACCATACATAATCCAAAACAGTTTCCACATTAATACCAAACATTTGCGCCAAACTGGAGTTAAACAATTAATTAAGATACAGCTGAGATACTAGTAACATCAATATCAAAATACAGACAAAGTATAATTATATTTTAAAAAAAAATATTATGTTTAGTTATTTGGAGCAGGAACCAGACAGTTGTGTACAGACTTTTTAAATTTGGAAAAGGAAATGTGAAAAATATCTATGGAGTTATCATTACTTATATTAATATTAATGAGGTCATTGTACAAGCAGCAAGATCTTGTAATAAACAAGTTCTTACCATAGTTAGTCCTTGGAGTGGGAGTGTAGAATAAAGGTTTTTTTCGAGCATTAATGCGTGGACATCCCAGACCTATCCGACTTAGAAGATAAGAAGAGTCAACTTGGCTTCTTACTATTTTATACAAAAAGAATAAGTCCCGTTCTTTACGTCGAGTCTGTAGAGATGGCAAGAGAGGTATTTTTTCAGAGGATTTATATTTATCTCTCCTCCACATTATGTGCCTGTCAAACCTATTTTGGATCTTTTGTATTTGATCAATGTAGACCATATATTGCGGATTCCACACAACAGACGCATATTCAAGTATTGGTCTAACAATGGTCTTAAACAGCAGCAACAGAGTGGACAAGCGCTTAAAATCCCTAGTAATTCTTAACACAAAACCTAGTAGGCGATAAGCTTTATTTGTAATGGACGTGATTTGGCTATCAAAAATCAGCTTTCTATCCAACTGGACTCCCAGGTCTCGCACCTCAAATACCCTCTTGATATTTTCATTATTTATTTTATAATTGTATTCTATGTATTTATTCTTTCTTGTGTAATTAATGACATTACATTTATCAACATTGATATAAAGCATATTATTTCTACAATAGTTACATAAATCATTAATATCATTTTGAAGTTCCTGACAATCTTCTAAGTTTCTTATTACTTTATAAATTTTTTTGTCATCTGCGTATAATAAAAAATTAGAATGATTGAAATTTGAGTAGACATCATTTATGTATATGTTAAACAAAAGCGGCCCGAGATGCGAGCCCTGAGGTACGCCTGATGTTACAGGTATGAATGTGGAACAGAAACCTTTAATAGTAACTGCTTGACTACGATCCCGTAGGTAAGACTCCAGCCACCGAAGCAAATCGCCATGTATACCGATGTACTCAAGCTTACATAATAGTATTTTATGAGAAATTTTGTCAAATGCTTTTGAGTAATCGGTATACACAACATCTACTTGGCAGCCTTTATCCATGGCTACTATAACCCTATCGATAAACTCACACAAGTTAGTTTCAGTGGATTTCCGGCTAATGAATCCGTGTTGCTCAGGTATCAGTAAAGGTTTGATAAGCGGCGTGATCATATCACAAATAATACGTTCAAAGAGCTTAGGGATAACACTAAGCTTCGAGATGGGACGGTAGTTCCTAACGTTGTGTTTGTCACCAATTTTAAAGATAGGTACAACAAATGACTGTTTCCATAGTATTGGCATGGTACCTGATCGAAGTGACGCATTAAACAGCTCATGTAACGGGACTGACAAAGTTTTATAACAATTTTGTAGAAATATAGGGGGAATACCGTCGGGCCCAGAACCCTTTGTTGTGTCTAACAATCTGAGGTATTTTAAAACAGTATGCAACGGAATATCAATTTTATTTAGATTTAAAGACGTTTGCTTGTAAATAATATTTGAAGTGACTTGATGATTTATAATATCCTTCTCAAAAACGGAGCCAAAATAACAGTTAAAAAGATCTGCAATATGTTTGCCATCTGAGGAAGATACGTCATCTAGGTGTAGACTGTCTGGGAGACCATTAGATTTTTTCTTACTTTGAACATAACTCCAAAAGTATTTGCTATTTTTTGCTATGTCATTTTCAATTTTTTTTAAGTAATTATCGTAACATTCCTTGGCAACTCTTTTTTGCCTATCCCTTAAAAGCACAAATGTCGAATAATCTCTATACTGATCATAACACTTCCATTTCTTGTGGTACTTTAATTTTTCTTTTATAATTCTTATTAAGGCTGATGAATACCATACTGGGTATTTATTTTTATTGTATATTACTTTAGTTGGGACATAAGTACCTATAACTTCTTCCAGAGTATTATAAAATTTTAATAAAGATTCATCAACATTATGTTCATTTATAATAGTAGTCCAGTCGATACAACAAAGAAATGCATTAATGGAGTCGTAGTCTGCCTTGTCAAACATACGAGTCACTCTTGGTGGGGTATGTAAAATTTTTATCTTAATATTACGTATGGAAACATCTAAAGCAGGATGGTGTGGATCCTCATTAACTAATGGCAATGCAGATTTTGAAACATTGCAGTTAACATTACTAATGACCAGGTCAAGCTGCCTATTGTTCAAGTTCGCAATTAAATTATATTGTGAAAAGTTGTTAAATGACAAAAAATTTGACAAAGCTGCCACTAACGGGTCCACATTCATTAAATTTAAGACAGCCTGATTATTTTGTCCTATAGACATCCAGCATGCATTCCTTACATTAAAGTCTCCGACTATGAGAAATCGGTCATTAGGATGATTTATAACAAATTGTGAGACCTGATCATAGAAAGTAATTTCTTCATTGACCTGAAGATTATTCTGTGGGAAGTAACAACAGTATAACCTTAGCTTAGCAATTTGGGAATGTTCCCTTACAATAACAGTCAAAGATAAAATATCAGCCGACATTAAATCATTTGATGGTCTAATGCTGACGTCACTGATTGTTATGCCTTTTCTTATAGCAATAAGAACCCCTCCACCCATTTTGTCCGATCTAGAATGATAATCCCTGTCACACCTGTAAACACTAAACCTATCATCGAATAATTCCGAATTAAATATCCCTGGTAATAACCACGTCTCAGTTAAGCAAATTATATCGTATGAGCAGAGTAACAAGTTATTAAAAAACAAACTAGTCTTAGTGCGCAACCCACGAACATTTTGATAGTAAATATTTATGTTAGAGAACACTATAATGATTAGCAATATAACATTTATTTATGATTGAATGAAACCATTTTGCTGTTAATGACCACATAAGAGATGAACCCACGAAACCAACAATAGAGTGTGTGCAATACTTTGCAAATTGTACAAGTAACCTCAATAATCTCTGCGATAAGATAAGCTCAAAATTTATACATAAAATCTGTTGCACTAATATCTGGTTCTGCTGAAGAGTAAAAATCAAGAATAGGAAAAAAACCAAAACTAAAATAAACAAGAGCATAACATGGATAATAATATATCTTCTTAGACTAACTTTTTTAAGTCGTCCTCGGTTGAAATATGAATTGCTGCACTAGAGTCAGTTTTTCGTGCCAGTATTGAATAATTTTTCACCCATATATATTTGTACTGCTTTTCTTCAGCTGCCTTTTTTACTTTGTTCAACAAGAACTTTTTACTACTTGTTAGGTGCTCATTAAAGAAAATACGAGACATATTATCAGAGTAGCCAATGTCGCAGGCTTTTAAGTCTTTAAGTTCTCTCAAGCGAGATAAAAAATCATCCTTTTTATATCTTGTCAGGAAGCGCACTACCACCGGCTTAGGTTTCTTGAGATCCTTGTTCAGATGTGCTACTCTAGTCACGAAATCAATATCAGTCTGTGCGTTGAATGGGCATTTAGCATAAGTAGCTAGCTTAGACAGGGTGTTGATCAAATTTTCTCCATTTTTTTCAGGTAATCCTATGATTTCAATATTAGATCGTCTACCCCACTGTTCTTGCTTCTCAATACTGCCATGGATCATCTTTAATTGACTTTTTAAATCACTTATTTCTAATTCCAGCGTATTTATTGCTTTGGTCTTCACTTCTACACTGGATATTCTTTCTAAAACAGTATCATATTTTTCACTCATAAACTTAACATTATTTTGCAGATCAGCGACTTCAGACTTTAGTTCCATTAAGGTAGTGTTAATATTGGAGAAAGCCGCGGTAATTTCCTCATTGATAATGCTTCGCAAAGTATCCTTCGATATCGAGATCAGATCCTCTTTTTTGGCAACGGAGTTTTTTCTTAAAGTAACATTTTGTTGGGATGGTGAGGTCTGTGCTTTTAGCTTATCAACTTTAGCTCGTACCGGAGTCTCATCTCTATTATCCCGTTGACTGCCTTTGGAACAGCCAGGACACAACCACGATGACATTGAGTGCCGGTCAGGAGCCCGGTCATCGTCTTTATTATGAAAGATACATTTTGTATGGTAGTTATCATTACATCGGCAACATACCAGCTCTTTAGTTGCATTCTTGACACATAAGCGACAACATTTAAAATCCATATTTACAAGATGTCCTACTGAACGAGTAAATAAATAAATAAAACTCGCTTAAAAATGTAGACTATTTTATACGTGGAACGTAGTGTCGTTCGTTTCGGCAGAATGTTGGTAGTACTGCTTAGGGCACCGCGGGCACCAAGATTGACAGTACACTCCACTTTAGCATCTACGCAGTACGCATAACTGTGAGAATCCCATAAACTCGCAATTTAGTCACTATGACATGCACTTTTTTAAAAACATTGTTTACAATATTATGTTCACTTTCTTCGTAATATTAACTTTCAAAACAGTTCACTGGGTGTAGATTTAAGAATGAATGCACTTTTATGATATAATTGTAAGGTTTAATACCAAAAAACTAATTTTAAAACACGACCATGGACAGTGTGTTGCAATGCGGGCGCGTTCCAGTTGTCGAAAAAAAAAAAAAAGAAAAAAAAAAGGTATTTCTACTATAGGTACCTACCTTGGCCGGTCGATCGGTTTCTAAGAACATTTTAAGATCAAAAATAGCCAAATCGGTCCAGCCGTTCTTGAGTTTTGAGCTCAACAACACATTTAGACATTAATTTAATTTATATCGATTTCAAAGTCTGCCTGCCTCATAGTGTAATGGTCCTTAACACGACTGCTACGATTGAAGTCTTAGGTTCGATACGCAGGTCGAGCAAAGTTGAGTTATTATTGAGTTTTCCTATGAAATTCTCAGTTGCAGCTTGGAGTTATTTGGTTTGGTTGGTTATATTGGTTCTCAATGGCAAACGGCGCGCTGTGGGTATACGTACAGTAAGTAGGTGCACCTCTGCCGAACCCTTTAATACAGGCGTGATGGTATGTAATATTATAAAGTGCAATCTGTGAATACTTACAGAGTTTTGTCCATGGGTGATCATGATTCTTATATAGAGCTGCCTCCTTGCTTCGGTGATATGACAGACATCCCAGTAAAATTTTGGTTTCCATTGAGATTTCGCTTAGACGTAAGCAAATCTGATCTACGCAAAATCACATCGATTTTTTTACAAAATATGATTGTACCATTTATCGTTTTAGAGATATAGTAATTAGTGAAAATACCACTCCATCAATAACTTCGAAATCTTAAGAAGCAGGTTTTCGTAAGCACTGGAAGTCTGGATCACTTTTCTTTTTGCTGCGGCAACGTTTGACATCCCAGCCAAATCTGTTTGTCGTGAATATCTGTAAAACAACCGGGCCCGAAACAAAAAATTCTGGCACATTTACACGAAATGGAAAACTTATTACCTAGTATAAAAACAAGACGTCCATGAAACAACGTTTTTCTGGAGTGAACACGCATTATTTTAATTTGGAAAACTTGTAAAAGCCCAAAATGGCTAAAAGCAGGAACTTTGGAAAAGCGATAATTATTGGAAATACCTACATAAACACTAAATTTGTGTAAAACGTGTCTAGTCTCAAAACTCTCTCTCTCTCTGGGCATAATCTGAAATTTGAAAGCGGCGGTAGCCTAATGGCTAGGGCGTCGGACTTGCGATCATGTGGTTGCCGGTTCGAAACTCACCCATTGCACTACCGACGTGAACCCACTCGTAACACGTCTCGAAACTAGTTTTATTTTTTTAATAAAGCTTGAAAGCTTTTTTTAAAAAAAAATATCTATAGTTAAACAGTTCCGGTTTTCTCAATTAAGAAAAAAACTCAAATTATTTCCAATTAATTTATTATTACAATAAATCATAAATTAAATAAATACGATTTGTACAACTTAGTTTCACTTTGTTATTACATCTAAGCATTCAGTTGCGAACTATATTTGACGTATGAATTGATTTTATAAATTAATTTCGTCATTTTGTAAATAGCTGATTGAAATTGGATTGTTAGATTAAATAAGTCATTCGTCAAATCTTCGAGCATACCGTGTTGCTCGAAGGTCAAAATACACCTGAACCATACAATAAGTATTAACTAGAAGCCACGTTAAGCCATTTTTAGGGTTCCGTAGCCAAATGGCAAAAAACGGAACCCTTATAGATTCGTCATGTCTGACTGTCTGTCCGTCCGTATGTCACAGCCACTTTTTCCGAAACTATAAAAACTATGCTGTTGAAACTTGGTAAGTAGATGTATTTTGTGAACCGCATTAAGATTTCCACACAAAAATAGAAAAAACAATAAATTTTTGGGGTTCTCTATACTTAGAACAGAATATCAACATTTTTTTTTTCATCAAACCCAACCGCCAAACAGTATTTTGCTGGTACGGCTCAAGACGGCATTATTAAATTAAATTTAACCACTGTAAAACGCGTTATAACGTTCAATAATGTAAATTCGCCAAAATGTGAAAATACTCTTTTTAAGTGTAGTTTTGTGATTTTTCTTTTATGTGTATTTGTGGTTACTAGGTTATACATATTCTAATTCTTAACGCAGTTCTTACAACAAGTCACATATCGCAAAAACTATAGCATTTTGTTCACAACATGATTAAGCTTTAAGTATGTACCATGTACCTATTTACCATATTTTTATAAGCTAAGTCGAAGTAGGTGTGGAAGCATGGCACCAAATATCAAATAATTTGTAATTGCTTAGGTGCTTGGCTAGTTTAGAATGGACACGATAAGCGTGTCATTTGATTTCATCGTAAATAACTTCAATCTCCGCGTGCTGTAATCTGTACACATTTAAAAACTCAATAATTAATACCTGTCATTTTCATATTCAAATAAATAAACGGAGAGGGCGATAGTCTATGTTTAGATAATTTAATATGAAAATGATACTTGGCACTTCTTTTGGGTTTTAAGAAAATAAGTGCAATATTGTTATCAAGTGTTTTGGCACTAAGTTTTTAAGTAATAAGGTTTGATTTCGTTTATTTTTCGATTAAATTTTGGAACAACCATAGGTTTCTGATAGGAAAATATATTTTATGAATACAAATGGCAGTATATACTTTGAACCATTATTTCAACATCTTACAATATGACGTGTCAGAGGAAAAAAAAACTGATTTGATTTCTGAGTTACGCGCAATGTGAGCACGTCATGAAAAGTAACATATTGTATAACATTTGCAAAATATTCGGTGTAAGTACGATTGGTATAATAATTCATAATACTTATTAAGATCTTTGGTATTAAAAATGATTCGTTATTGGATACAGGAACCGAGTATAAAGATCTTATATGAAATATGTTAAAACTATACTATACAAGGCGCTGCACAAACGTGGGAACTTTTAGTTGCTGATACGGGGCACCTTTTTTGTCTAGCCTAATGATCTTGAATAAGTAGGTCAACTCCTTTGCGGCGATGTAAAACACCTATATACGTTGAAAAACACATAAGTATCTAAGAACGTGCTGGCACACGATAGTGGCTGAGTCAATGTTAGCAAAAAAAGTCGCTGAACATGATACAATCTTCAAAACGCTTAAATTACTCTATTATTATTTCTAAAAAAATAAATAAAAATATATTCTGCAGTTACCGACTCATAAGGGGACAAAAGTAATTGACATACTTTTAGCTATCACTTTGCAAAACCCGCGCTTTTTGGTCAGACTTCGGAGTTTGGCCACCATCTACGTCACCGGTTTTCATGCGTGGTTTCATATGGCAAATTAAATGTTCCAATTTGTCTGATAAATGATATTCAGAAACCATCCTGAATGTAAACTTACACTTCCAGAATGAGTAAGTCTTCAATGAAAAATATTTTTTTAATGTCAGCCTAAGTGCCTACGTTTGCGCGGCGCCTAAGATATCAGAAAATTGTTCTAATATATGTACATAATATTATTGTTTATACTTAATATATAAATATAAATGTATGAACTCACATTGATGACTAGTATGACGATGATAATATTTGAAACTAACTACATACAAATACAGGATGTGCATCATTCATTAATAACTCAAATACTTAAATATTGAAAATCAGCTGTTTTATACCTTCACATAGATATGAATTTTCTATTGAAAGAAAATTTCCTAGCGAAAGAAAAATTCGGCCCCAGACAGGGTTTGAACCTGCGTCCCTCTGGTTAAGTACACCAGACGCTTTACCAACTAAGCTACCGAGACCACTGCCTGTGATGTCGAATTTCTCTTCCACATTTTACGTCTTCAGGTGACATCAGATATTTTACACCTTTTTATCGGGTAATTAATGTTTTTAAATATATTTCAGGGAAACTGTTTCTTCTTTCCCTCTGAAAGTTTGTCAGCGAATTTAAAGACAGTGTATGGAATACATCAAATAAATTTCTTCAAAAGAAAAAATCTAACATCATTTTTCTTGCTATAGTTGAAGCTGACTTTACAACGAATAAAAGCTACAATAATATATAAATACACACACACACAGATACAAAGGCACCTCACTATTATTTAAATGCAGTTTTTATTGCAAGCTATACATACTTTTTATATACACATACTCCCCTTTTTATAAGATATGGTCTAAGGTTTATAGTAAAAAAGGGATTGGTGGAACAAAACGACTTGAGTTTGGTCATACTTGGTTAAAGTGAGTTCTGCTATGATGATGAAGTTTTCTTGGAATTTTTTCGACATAGTATACAAACATAACATCAAGCCTGTATTCCTTGGAGAGTAAGGCAGAGGTGTAATATGTACTGTAAAGTATCATTTTGCCACCCTATACATGGTTATTTACAAATGGGGATCATAATATAACTATCGAAATGGTATAATTATGAATGAATGACATTTATTCATAGGATAATATGAATAAATGTCATTTATGTATATTCAAATTATTCTGATTAGCCATGAAATTGCAGATTTTTATAACTAGCTAGCTTGAATTTCGATATCTTACATTGGACATACAAATAGATTTTAAACTATGCTAACATTAATATAAAGAGGAAAGATCTGTTTTTTTGTTAGTAATCCATTAACTCTGAAACTACTGAACCGATTTTAATAATTCTTTCACCATTAGAAAGCTACAGTTTTCCCGATCAACAAAAGCTTTTATCATCCCGAGGCATAACCAGTATCTATGCGGCAGCTGTCTTTACTATAATAAAGCTATGATATTTACTTTAAAACAGTTGTTCATTTCCTTTTCCAATATAATATAAGATATTAAACTTAAAAGTAGCCATTATTAAAATCGTCAATTTCATAGGTAAGGGCCTAATCATTATCTGTTATTTTAAGAGTTAAGATAGTCATATAAAGCCACAGTCAAGCATTAAGAAGCCCAAAGTCACAGACAAAGCTAATAACGATTACAAATTTACTTAATATCATAAGATAATTCCATAATAATCCATATATCAATAGTATTAAAGTAAAAAATTGTGCGATACACTTATACATTATATATTTATTTAGAATATTAAAGAAAATCAATTATGATTTTTATATTATTACACTGCTCGACCTGGGAATCCAACCCAAGATCTTTCAGCAGCCGTCCTCATCACCACTAAACCAATGAGACATCCAGTTTATTTTTTTATTTAATTAACATCAATATACAGTCAAAAAGGTCGTAAAAGGAATAATTTTCTTATAATTAAAAAGTTGTACAAAAGAGTACAGAAGGAATATACACTTTCATTTCATTCAAATATTTGATATAAACCTTGACTTTCTATAAATTGTTCGCGTAAAGTCTATCTTATATAATGACTGGCATACATTTAAGTTTGGTATAAATACTAGATCTTGATTTTATTATTTCATTTTGTATAAAGTATAACCTTTAATGTCATCATTGTTTTTTTATACGTAGTAGAAATTGTTGAACTGTTGTCACATTGGTAGATGCTTAATATGCTGTAAGTTGATTTCCAAACAAAAAATATTTGTGATAGAAAAAAATTCAAACTTAACATTAAACTGGGTAAAAGACAGTTAAATAACATTGTACTTATTGTACTGTAATTATTGTTACTATTCGCATTAAATCATAGGAAACTTAAAGTATCAGCTAAAATTATTCGAAAGATACGCATAAATTTCACATAAAGAATCAGCAAACTCAATTCTAAATTTACGCATAACTTTCATATGAAGTATCAGCTCACTTTATTCGAAAGTTACGCATAAATTTCACATAACAGCTAACTTTATTCAAAAGTTACAAATAAAGAATTTAGAATAAAGTTGCCATTTTGATGATAAAGTTGTAACTTTATACAAAATCATGTGCTACTTACATACAGGAAGCTATACGTATTGATTTAGCTATTTACATTATAAGGGTGGAGGTTCGCGGATGCCCTCGCTGTGCCTCGTACGGCCGGCCATGTCCAGGATAGCTTTGGCCTCTGGGTTTGTGTCCAACACGCTGTAGTCACGCTCGTCCTGAGAAAAATTAAAAAAAGCTTAAGACTGATCATTGAACCTAGCCCACCAAATTCTATCGCGACATTACACATACTGAGTTGCCAATATTGTTGCAGTTACCAAAATTCTACTCGATTTTATCTTATATCTTACTTTTAAAAAAGTATTACATTTATCTTGTCGCACTTCACAAAATGTCTAATATTTATCTATTTACTTCATAAAAAGGTTCTACATTTATCTGCAACTTTCTTCAAAAAAAGCCCAATATTTTTTTTTTTTTAAAAAAAGAAGCTTACTAGCAGTGTGGGTCACACATTACTAGTATTCTTGTTAACCCCTCGTGCTAAGCTAATTGCTTGTATAACGAGTGGGTTCACGTCGGTAGTGCAATGGGTGGGGTTCGAACCTGCAACCATATTATGATCGCAAGTCCGACGCCCTAGCCATTAGGCTACCGACGCTACATATTAATAAGTCTTCCTTCATAAGAAGTCTAATATTTATCTAAGGTCTTACTTTATAAACTGTCTTACATTTGTCTTCCTTCAAAACAAGGTCTGATATTTATCTACTTTCTTCCTTCAAAAAGTTCAATATTCATCTACCATCTAACTTCAAAAAAGGGTCTTACATTTATCTACTGTATTACTTCAGAAAAAGTCTAGTCTACCTCTAAAAAAAGGTCTTACGCTAAGACCTTTTGTCTACTGTCTCGCTCCAAAAAAGGTCTTACATTTATCTACTGTCTTACTTCAAAAAAGGGTCTTACATTTATCTACTGTATTACTTCAAAAAAGCTCTAATGTACTGTTTTATTTCAAAGAAGGTCATACATTTATCTACTTTATTACTTATGCTTCTACTTTATTACTTCAGAAAACGTATGATATTTATTTACCGTCTTACTTCAAAAAGAAATGAATGATACGTTCACGATCAGATTTGCAAGATTCCACTTAAACTTGACGTCCGAAATATTGTTCTTCTGTTCTAAGACCCAACTGACATATATTAGTCTTATACCTTGCCTACAACTTCCTGGTTATCTATTTCTCTGTATCCTTCGCTGTGTTTAGTATGTTTTCCACACAGTTCTAGGAACTCGCGGTCGGACTTACGCGATGCTAGGACACTAATTTTACTGCTCACCGCAGACACCTAAAGGGTTAGGATATAGATTAGGATGGGATAGAAGAGGGTTAATTATGGACGGATGTGGGCAGCAAGATTGTCTGTAAGGGACATAGTGAAGTCCGCACCGACTTCATTTAGATATTTACTGTTCCTTCCTTCCATCTATTCGTATTATAATTTTTTTACAGGCCGATGTCTGTACACCGTCGTTATAATAACTGAAGCTAAAACAACTTAGAATTTTTGTTTGTCTGTCTGTATGTTTGTACACACATCACGCAAAAACTACTGCAGGAATTGGACGAGATTTTCAAAGTTGTATTTTTATTTAAAATCGTTATCGTATCAGACAGTAGTGTAAAATAGATGATTCGGCTAAAATTGACAATTTACACTGCTTTTTGTTACAATAATGAGTTTTAAGTAAAAAATTTAGTATTGTGATTATATTATAGCTGATGTCGTAATTTTTACTGCCAACCTAAAATGTGTTATAGACGTACAATCGCGAGCACATCAGGTTTTACACAAAACTGTCAAATTTCTCCAAATGATTTTAAACCTTAAATTGTTGAAGATAAAGTTCAAAATCAACTGAGAAAAATTGACATTTTGTGGTAACTTGATGTGCTGGCCACCGTACAATCGCGAGCACATCAGGTTACACAAAACTGTCAAATTTCTCCAAATTATTATAAACCTTAGTAAATGGTTGCAGATAAAGTTCAAAATCAACTGAGAAAAATTGACATTTTGTGGTAACTTGATGTGCTGGCCACCGTACAATCGCGAGCACATCAGGTTACACAAAACTGTCAAATTTCTCCAAATGATTTTTAACCTTGCAATATTGGTGATTAAGTTCAACAACGAATGAAAACATCAGCTTGTCTTAACCTTATGTTCTGGCGACCGTACAATTTGCGAAAAACTACAAAAAAATGTCGCCAAAGGAGAGACCATTAATCTTAAGATAGGTTATACTCACAGATTCCTTATCAATACAGGGTGCGTCGCCCACCCCCCATACTTCCAAGCTCTTGATGCGGAAGGAGGGCTCCTTGCTGAGCCGCTTGTACCCTTTGAAAGTGCTGCAAGACTCCGCTGAAGACCCTTCGCCGAATGGGTCAGCGTTTATCCATATACCACCAAAATTAAATTGTCCACCCATTAGCTGTAAGAAGAAAATGTTATGCATGGTTTTAGATATCAAACCATAACGCTTATATGACCTGGGATAAACAGAGGAGTCCCGATGTCAATCGATAAAAGAGTTAGGTATAAATAGGAGTAAATAACATCTGTTTAAACAGCGATTGTGTTTTAATCAGCGGTCGGAATAGGTGGAGCTTTTAATTAACAAATGACGTAAAATTACTACGAAACCTTAACATGGATATGCCTAAAAATTCTGAGCTTGATATAATTGACTTCTAAAACTCGTGTTTCCTATGAAACTATTCCCTCATCCCTTAACATCTACTCCGCGACCCTCCTTGCAGCTATAGCAATATGGACAATACAAAGAAAAGTTTTAGAAGACAATATTGATCCCGGTCAATAAGTTTTAGCAGGCTAAGTACCTATATCTATTTATTATTAATTTTAATATATTAAAACATTAAAAAAATCGGCCGAAGCCAATTACACTATTTAATGACTCTCATGCATTCTACTCATAAAACTTCAAATTCTAACAATAACAACTTCCATTCATCCAAACAAATCAAAATCCGGATTTGCATTATCAATCTATTAAAAGGCATATCCATGTTAGGATTTCGCTTAACATCATTTGGTTCTTAAAAACTCTACTTACTTTATATTTTTATTTATATTTTGGCACAAACAGTCAAAAAGAAAAGAAACATTAAGACTAAGATTCATAATTACAAATGTGATGGACAAATTGTGCCGAAACTTACCAATAAATATTAATTACCAAGATGGGTTGACGTAGTCAGACTTAGCATAGTTCACATACTTATACATAATACAACATAAAACTATATAGTATCCTACATAGTACTTTAAATTGACTTTTAAGAGGTACGTTGTAGTAATAACAATACTTACTTAACAATAAGATAATACTTATTTCGTCCCCTGGTCATAATGTAGACCAAGTGTGAAACTAGGTAAGAAACTGACTTACCAATCCATTGGGCAACGTCTTGGTATGATAATTTAAATACTGGTAGTGGTTGTTGTAGGTGGTGGCCGGGTACACCCGTATCTTGGGCGTCAAAGTGAACAGGAAGGCTTCCTCGGTCCCCGTGAAGTTGGGCCCGAACGCCCACGACGCCGTCGCGTAGCCCCCGAATATATATCCAGCATTATCCTCGATTATCACTATTGATGGACCTTGGTCCTGGATACGCCCTAAAAGACATTATTTTTAAGTAAACTCATCATTAACCCATTACTATGTCCTACTGCAATACGAGAGACAATAGAAAAAGGTGTTACCTACTCGTTCCTACGAGACACATTGCTTGTATCCTACGAGAGACAAGTCTTTTTAAAGCAAACTGGGGGGTGATATCAGTGGCGTGCACAGAGATTTCAGACAGGGTATGCAATAAAAAACTGACCAGTTTCAGCTTTTTGTAGGTATCTTCCCCACCTACCTGTCTCTTACCGAAAATATTCTTACTATCGCGATAAGTAAACAAAATACAATGGAAAAAATACAATTTGTTTGTATGTACACAACCAGTTAACCAGTAATGATTATCATAAAACTTTTTATTAAAATGACGAGTAATATAACCCTTTCTTCGAGTTAAATCCAAACTGAGTACTGACCTTAACTTTGAAATCAATTTAGCTTTTTCCTCAGAAAAATAATGTCGAAAAAACGCCAGAATTTAATTTGTTTAAACACACTTCACCTACACAGGTCTCACAGGTATATTTTTCAATTTTTACGAGTTTGATATTACTTTTTTACAATAATAAACTTATTAAAAATTACTCGACAAACAATCACTTGCGCCAAGAAAAACAATATGGCGAAAAAAATTTAATGAATAAAAATATAGTCTATCAATTGGTCAATCCGACTAAAAACGTTGACCCTCTGCAATAAACAATATGCGCTGCTTTTGCGGGTTCTTAATTTGGTCGCAAAGCAAATAAGCAGTGCTTCTAAATCTGTCACACACGCTCATATTTACACGCACACAGTCACACTTTTGCCGTGCACTACACGAGATGCGTCCAAATGCATTGTATGAAGAATAAGCAGCGAGGTGCACTGCTTATCTCAGCAGAGCGCGCCACCAGCGCGGAGCTGAATGACGCGGCGCGCGCAAGTTATCGACGCTTCAACGAATTAGTTCTTAAAAAAAGTAATAGATGGTGCGCAAGCTAAATTACCATTTTTTAATTACATTTATTTATCATTAGAGGGGAATAAATTTCTTATTAATTAAATACATTTAGGGACTACAGGGTATGCAGAGCTTATTTGCTTGTATGGAGTGCACGCCACTGGGTGATATGATCTATATAAATGACTGCGGCATTGTAGCTCTCAAATTAAAATTCGAGAAAATTTGTTCAGTCGTTTTAAGATTATCAGCTCTTTTGTAGTTAATGAAGGAATGTGAGCAACACCCACAGTCCAATCTAGTCAAAATGTAGTATCCTGTTACTTCAACGATATTGCAAGAACTTGGTAATCAAGAATTGATTCTTGGTTATTTAATTTGTAATTTTACAACAGTAAGCAGCCAATAGTATTAAGTACACGGCTACTGATCAACCCATGAAATCCAGTTGAAGCTGATCTCGCATTGCTTAGGCTTCCCAAACAATAAGAAGCCAGCGTGAACTGGTTATGTGTACATAAGTATTTTAATTTTTCTGTCACTTTGTATACATACCCGCCAGAGTAGAGAATGACTCCCCATGGATGTGTGAGGAGAATAGAAATCTCCACTTTTTCTGATGCTTCTGCGGGATATGGTTGTTGAGCCACACGATGTGGGAGAGGTCAATGAACGCAGGGTAGTCTGGCATCGCGTCCAAACCTAACAAGTAGACAGAGATGGAGATTTAGAAAAAAGCTTTCTAGCAATTTGGGTCGCACATTACTTGTATTCTTGTCTCTAAGTCTCGCTCTAAATGCTTGTATTACGAGTGGGTTGATAGTGCAATGGGTTGGGTTTCTAATCGGCAACCACATTATCGCAAGTCCGATGCCCTAGCCATTAGGCTACCATCACTTCAAAAAAAAATATAAGATGTTAGGAATTTCTGTAGACCTTTTTCACATACCACAGTTCGCTGATGTGTTTAGATTCCAGGTAAGAGTGGCAAAACACAATATAATGCAAAATTCGGGGTATGTAGAGTATTCAAGAGCCGTAGCAAGTTTCTGCCAACCCCTGTGGAGAAAATGGCGTACGTGTATATATGCAAAATCTATTGTTTCGGTTCCCAGGGTTCGGATTCCCGGCGACCGGACGTGACGTCGTCGACGACGTCGTCGACCGGTGTTTTTGGATGTGTTGTGTAACAGGTCAGTATTTGGACTAATAACGGCAATATGCTTCTACTGCATAAGACTTAAACATACCGTCAAACTGTTGGGTGTACATGAGAACATCTCTGCCTAACCCTTCGGGGAATACAGATGTGATCTTACGTTACACTGAAAATAAGCTTAAACCGGCCAGTCATCCTCGTCGGCCATGAACTCCTTTTGGATACCATTAAGGTTGAAGTTGAGAGATTCCACTGTATGCTGCAGCAGTAATTGATGCCACTTGTTGATACGTGCTCACGCCTTTTTCCCACAGGAGTAGGCAGAAACTATAGACCGCCACTTTTTTTAATGGGATAACTCGGCAAACGAGTGGCGAGCTACCTGATGGTAAGTAGTCATCGCCATCCATGGACATCTGCAAAACCAAAGGAGTTGCAGATGCGTTGCCGAGCCTATTTAGGGAAAGGAAAAAAGGAGAAGGAACGGGATTGAGGGAGGAATTGGGCCTCCAGCCCTCTCGCTCACCGTACGAAGCACAGTAGCGAAACGCTACTACTCGGACGTCGGTCTTCTGCTAGAGAAGTACTTCCCCGGTCAAGTCGGCCCATTCATGCTGTGAACAGCGTAAACAACAAAAGCTACGACTTGCTAAGACTCTTGCATATCTCTTTCGCTTCTTCCACATTCATATCCACTTGTAGATGAAAGCCAGGGATACACTAGGGTACAAATGTCCCACGACATGGTGTCGGCATCGGGTGATTTAGCTTGATGAATCTGGCTACATCACGCGACTTATGTCCGTAGCGACTTCAGGCGAAGTCGTGTGCAGGACGACAGGATGGGCAGGACATTTGTCCCCTAGTGTATCCTTGGCTTTTAAGTGATTATTGATCCTTACCTTGAGGTATAGGCAGCAATAGAGGTCCGAGCTGCCGGCCCGGCGGTGAGGGGCTCTCGTCACCTGCCTTCTTGCTGATGCCGTATAAGTTAACGAACACCATTTCCACCATACGTTGCAGTAAAGTGTTGAACTGGAGCCTGTAAAATGGAAGTAAAAACATAAAGGAAAATCAATATTCAATGTTTATTGCAAAAAAATACTTACTACCAATGTGGGTCGCACATTACTAGTATTCTTGTTAACCCCTCGTGCTAAGCTAAATGCTTGTGTTACGAGTGGATTCACGTCGGTAGTGCAATAGGTGAGTTTCGAACCGGCAACCACATGATCGCAAGTCCGACGCCCTAGCCATTAAGCTACCGTCGCTTAATTCCAAATTGTAGTTTGTATTTATTGTAATTTTTTACAATAAATTTGACCATTATGGACCCTGTCGGGCACAGCAAACTAGCTATTGCTTGTGGATTCACTCACATGATCGCATCCTGAATCCCTTTTAGACAAAGGGTCAAATATCTCTGCACAAATTCAATCCAAATTGGATCATTTTGCATCTTTAATATAAGTATGGAGTATGGTTGGCTATATTGTAGATATAACAGTCGTCTCCGTCCTTAACATCTCCTTCTCTTACATATTCCCACACACTCCCTTACGGTATACTCTAGTCCCTTAGTCTCTCTTTCTCTATTTCCTGTCTTACGTCCTCCTCTTATTTTCCCAAATATGATAAATAGATAGTGATATTTTCACAAATAGATATAAAATAAAAGATAGAAAGAAATACATAGGTGGAAAAAAGGGATACCAATACCTCTCCTCTCTCTATCTTTTCTGTCTTCCATCTCTTAAGTTAACGCTTAGTTCTTATTTTCCCATCAGCTCTTCCTGTCTACATTTTTAAAACAGCGTTTAATAGTCACCTCTGAGTTTTAGTGCTTATTAATAGTTAAATCACTCGAAGGGAATAATTGTGGGGATACTTGCATGCTTTAGACATATTTTTGACGGTGTGTGGAGTCTGCTAACCCGCATGAGGCCAGTGGACTATAGACTAACCCCTCACATTCGGAGAAGAGACCCAAGCCCAGCAGTGGGACAATGATATAGAATAATAATAATATAGATCAAGAATTTGTTTATTTGAACGCGCTAATCTTTTGAACTACTAGTCCGATTTGAAATTTTTTTTTTGCATTTGGTAGGCAAATTTTTTAGCAAGGTTATTTGCTATCTTTTTGTATTGTTTAAGCATTTTCCAAAGATTATTAAGTTATTTTAGTGAAGGAAAAATACGACCGCGTGCAGGATTCGAACCTGCGTCTCCTGGTTAAGTACACCAGACGCTATGACCGCTAAGCCACCGCAAGTCCCACCCGCCTAGTCAAAATTTGCCTTCACATTTTTAATTTACGTCTTTGAGCCATAATAATAAAAGTTAAATAAGGCTAGTTTCATTTTTTTTTTGGTTGAACATCACTCTTCGACCCTTAGAAGCAGGGCAAAGGGGATAAAACCGTGATGCACAGCCAGTCTAAAACACATACCATTTATCCAGCTGATCGGCCGTACAAGCGTCCTTGGCGGCGTCAGCATCGCCTCCAACGCTGGCCGCTATGGCCTCGCCCAGCGCCTGCACGTGGGATGCACGACCTTGGAACCCCTTGCTTATCCAGATATGGGCCGGCTTGGACAGTGACGCCTTCAGTATTTTGATGTACGTTGAAGCTATGCTTTCACAGTACTGTGGAAATAAATTGATACCATACCTTCATCACGCTTGTTTTCCCGAAGGGTTACATAGGGTGTGCTAGTGCATATACACGTAGGACATGTAGCAAATAGCATCTCCTCTGATAAAAGCCAAACTATATTAAAAACAACTTTGATTAGACAAAAAATATACACACGCATTTCGCCAATATGTTTAGGTCCCATGTCTAGCCTATTGCCACTAACCGGGCACAAATCTAGACTCCGAGCTGCTACTCAGGACTTTATAGAAAAATTCACTTTGCTGGACCTGGAATTCAAACCGAGGACCCCTAGCATAGCAGTCACGCTTAGGACCACTACAGTAACGAGCCAGTTGGCAATATCAGTACTTTACTACAATCTAGTGAACAAAAATGGCAACTTGGCGAATCACAATATGATTCACGGACATATTATAACTACCTAATATGCCACATTTCCAATATAAGTTGACCTCTACGTTTATGAAAAGCTTATACAATGCGAGGTCAAGTTAAAATAACCTGTTGTGTAGGCTTGTGTCCGTGAATTCCTATTGTGTTGCACCAAAACTGCCCATTTTAATCAGACTCCAGATCTCCACAACCTAATTTCAGAGCAATACCCATCGATATCCTTAGGATTAACTGGTTGTTAGGCTATGCAGGGTTCTGACTACCAGTAACGATTTTCATAGGTGTTCGTATAAAAATTGGGACTGATGGCTGTCAGACGGCTTGGACGGGTCTCAATGTGTTAAGACAAAAATGGTCTCCTATCAATCAATTGACCACGGCAAGCTCATCAGCGTAATTATCACTTGGCAACGAGCCTACAGCCTACAGATTAATATCGTCAACATTAAAAAAATAAACATAAAATAACAAGAGAGCATTTGGACATACCTCTTTTAGTAGCTGGTACGGTAGCTCCAAGGAGTCATTGTACGTCATGCCTAGGCTATTGTAGGTCACCATCATCCGCTCGTCCGTAGTGCCTGGAAGCAACCATTACTACAAACAACCATCCCCTATATTCTTTCATTTCTTTTTCTTATTAATAAGATTACTAGTAAGTAGTAGTACTACTAAGTAATCTTGTTACCCCTCGTACTAAGCTAAAGTGAAGTGAGTTTCGAACCGGCAACCACATGATCGCAAGTCCGACGCCCTAGCCATTAGCCTACCGCCGCTTCAAAACAAAATATTTTTTATACTGCAATCAGTCATTAGACTATAAGTAATAGGCGCAGTTAAATAACAGTACCCCATTGGGACTTTTTATGGTAGAATAGTTTTTTATGGTGGCATAAAAAATTAGAAATAAATAGAGCCGAATAACAAAAACAAACTTAAAAACGGTAAAAAAATGAGGTAGTTACGAGTATAAGCATTTAATTTTATGTTAGACTGAGAGCGCACTTTGTGACGACATAGCGTGCGTACACCATACAAATTCGGTGCTTATATCTATTTGCCGGAAAGAGATAAAGCATCCCCTCTCAATCCCTTCCAAAAACTTTTAGAGCTTTCTTACCACTGCGAATGAGCTCCAGTAGCAGTCTTTTTTTTTTAAAGAAAACAAGGAAAAAACACAAACAGATTAATTTAATAAGAACTGATCAATGCTTATTAATCTACTAGTGAGAATGTGAGGTGCTGCAATGGATCTTTAAAGAGCCTATTCACATTAGCCATATATTGCAAAACTCACATAACTGATAATGGTGGTACTATCTAGACTTTAAAAGAAACCAGAAACCACGATTCTCTGAATTTGTTTCGGGGTTTCGTCTTAGTGGTCGACAAATAGAAAATGCCGTCACATTCAAGTTAAGAAAAATTAAAACACTGACTTGTTAAAGTGTCTTATAAAGATCTAATAACAGAAATAATTATACTAAAATTTATAGAACTCACCTCTTACATTGTAAACGTACAATTCAGCGAATCTGTTGAAGTCGCAGGAGGCAGTTTTCTGTGCGCCTGCGCCGAACAGGAAGTTTGATAAATACTGAGCCAGCCGCGGATCTATTTGAGGACCCCAGAACCTCTGGAAGTAAACAATGACACTATAATTAGTTATTGATATACTACAATTAGAATACCGAAACTACGCCTTATCTTGTCAGTCGAGCTTTCGATAGCTTGATGGCTCGACTGACAAGATAAGGCTTAGTTTCGGTATTGTTATATAGTGTAAAATTGTGTTTGTAAACGGCAAGGCGTAGTTTTACCCGACCTCACTTATTTGTTCGCAAAGTTCCATCTTAACTTTTTATTTGATCTGAGTTTATTGTATGGTATACCATAACTAAGATCACCGTCAACACCCAGAAAGCTGCCAAGGTCAAATGGAACTGGGCAGGCCATGTCAGCCGGGTCGAGGCGAATGTAATGAATCCTGTGGCCGAGACTATAGGGGAATGCAAGGAAAATGAGGTATTTAGTCAGTACGACGTTCATGTGCCGCCTTCTCCGGAGACAAATGACCCATGAGGACTTTCCGTGCTATAAAAGAAGGTCATGTCAGCCGAAAGACAACCAGCATTGGGCCAGTCTAACAACAGCAAGGCTATGCCGACGGTGTCCACGTCATCGGTGGAGGGATGTTTAGGATGCGATCCAATCAGACTGGTCTTCAGTCGCCTACTACCGACTGGCATGGAATAAGAAGAGGGGAGGCCTATTCTTAATTTTGGGACAATCGCGCTAAATAATAAATAATAATTATATGTTTTTGTTTTGTTTACTAATTAATGTTAATAAAATTAAATAGGACAATTTTGGAATATTATTACTTGAAACGTGTCTAAGAATTTTACATTCATGGGAACGTATAATATTTTTGAGGGAAAAAAAACACGTTCGGGTTCTTTCGGTTTGTAGAATTATTTTAACAATTTAAAATATTCGATACGGCTTTTTCTAACAATGACTCTGTATCATTTTGTGTCGTGAGGCAATTAAATTTTAATAGGAAAAACTTTCGGAATACGATCAACCGCATCTGTCTAGCCTAGTTTTAAAATCTAGGTTTATATGTGAATTTATTTCCTACAGTTTGGATACATTTTCCATTAGAGCAATATTGGAATTTGAGATTGTTAAAAGTTTAAACCACGTCACCACGAAGGGGGAATATCCTGAAAACGACTCGAAATTCTATCGAGTCGTTTACTCGTTCAAACAAATATTAACTGTAATTCTATCAGAACAAAACCGATTTCAGCATGACTCGATGAAAAGTTTTCAAATGCAATTTTACATGTGTTTATAGAAATTGAACTACCTACCTAAGGAATAAAATCACTTTTGCCAAAGGGCTGTAGCACACGTAGTCCTCACAGTTATTTAAAAAGACAAACGAATAAGGTATTTGTGAATAAAAAAAAAATAGCCGATTGTGGCTTTGAACTTAACACCACGTTACCAATTTTAAAAATAAATAAATATGTATTTGCGTAAGACATTATTTACTTATTATGATAATGTCCGAAAACACGATTCTTTTTCGCATGACTTCTGTTAGGTTTTTCTATCTAATATTTTTTTCACGGAAAGGAAATGTTATCTGAAGTTGGTTTGCGGAGGTCTGTTGGTAATGTAAAATACTGATTTTGAGCCGCATCGGTCGCCGACTGCCATCGACTGCCTCGTTGGTCTAGTGGTCCCAATCGCGACTGCTACGCTAGAGGTCTTGGGTTCGATCCCCAGGTCGAGCAAAGTGTTATTGAGTTTTTCTATGAAATTCTCAGTAGCAGCTCGGAGTCTGGATTTGTGCCCGGTGAATGACAATAGGCTCGCCCCCTATTACATGGGACCCAAACATACCGGCGAACTGTGGGTGTACATTAAGTGCACCTCTGCCTAACCCTTCGGGGAATACAGGCGTGATGGTATGTTATGTTATGAGCCGCATCGGGTAAGACTGGAAGCGAACCGCAACATAATTGTAAAAAGGCTAGAAGCATGACAACATTGATAACTTTCAACATGGGCTCACGACTTCGGTTGAACACTACGTTGGAAAGACATTTTACCGCCGCCGCCGCCGCGCGCCGCTGTGATGGTTTTTTGTTTCGTTGCGATTCTTACTACCAAGTATTTGTCAATATACCAAGGTCATCACGTTTCGATACAGCTATGAAACGTTTGAGAGTTATATGTTCCGAAACAATGGTTGATCCTATTTGAAATAACATTAGTCCAACGTCTAAGGAGCAAAGTTGGAGAGACGGCTTTTACGGCAAAAGTGTGTAGTGAAGTGTGAAGTGTGCGTGTGAAGTGTGAGTGAACTTAATGTTCACCCACAGTTCGCCGGTATGTTTCCATGTAATAGCTGGTGAACCTATTGCCATTCACCGAGCACATATCCAAACTTTCAGTTGAGAATTTTATATACCACTCACTCACTCTTGGGTACCAATTGCACCCAGTCGCGCTTGGGACCAATAGACTAACGAGGCGTAAATTTAAATACACGTTAATAGGTTAACGTACGCTCTAATCGTAGAGATATTGAGAAGATGATTTATCTGGGGTAATTACTGATGATATTGCGCAGACAAATCAAGTTTTTTTGTAAGTAGGTGAAAACAAGGAGAAAACCATTTTTTTTTTTTTGAAATTGGAACAAGCTACATGATATACAATGTGCGGAAAATCACCGCACATTGTATATCACCGAAATGGTTAGAGCCACTTTTAAGAACGAAATTACAAACAAATAAATTAGAAAGGTACCTATATTAATATGGTCTCTACAGAATATAGGTACCAATGTATATGTAATGTAAAAGCTTCAAACATCCACTGCATCAATAGACTATTTGAAGACTGTTTATTTTCAATAAAAGCCAGTTCTAGGCTACGCAGTTATAAAGCTAAACCCACACAATAGCGCGGTCAGATCTTTTACAAAAGAATTTTTCATAATTTCCACGTAATTAACTTCGAATCATAACATCAAGAAATCTTTCGGTGTTATTAAAGGCTGAAACCTAATTGCTTTTCAACAGACTTCAAAGGTTTCAACACACCAGTTTTTTCCAATGAAGCGACTGCCATCAGACATTGGCAAGCCAATTTCTGGGCAAAACTGATATCATAAGAATAATCAGATTGTCCTTTGACAATCAGTATATCCTTATAATTATCTTTCTATCATCTTCAATGTGCTTAAAAAGGGGTACGAAGACTTTTCGGGCTTCTATCATTAACCCATCAAGGTCTATATTGTAGACACAATGCAAAATTGTTTTTCTGGTACGGGCGTGAGTAATATAGAGATTGTCGTAGGTGTTAGGAGAACCGGGACTGACAAATTAACATGGTCTCCGAGGCATTCCGTGCCGCAGAGACCACGTTAAGCGTGGTCCACGACCACGGCCTTTGATGTACTGGGGTATCCACTAAGTTCGCGAACTCCTGCAACTGCTCCACATAGTGTTAGCGTACACGTTCGTGCTCCTGCGACGTGCTACGATGCGCGCTCCGCGCTCTGCGCTCCAATCACTGGCAGTTTTTGGACGAATACAAAGAGCAGCTGAGTCTGTTCGTGGACGCGAGCGAAAAGAAGCGCGCGTACCATATCCATCAGAGCGGTTGCAGAAGCGCGAGCACAGTTAGTTCACGAACATAGTGGATACCCGGCTTTAGAGGCACGGAAGGCCTTTCATGTTCTAGGAATGGTCACTCATCTTTTATCTGAAACACATGTAATGAATATGAAAGGCAAATGCACAATGCTTAATCTGAATGGCAAACACACCTAAGCTTACAGATCGAATATTCGGAAATAGTTATTTACGTAGGCTTATTACTAATCTGAAATGGAAACTCAAAGGATCGCTAAAGTTTAAATATTTATAAACCTTCAACTGCGTACGTCCTGAGTAGAGCTTTTGCAACAATTTAACACGCGTTATTTTCGACGCTTTCAGCCTTATGACTTCTCCGGTGTGTTTGCATGAACGCTTCATTTTAAAATCTATTTAAATGACGCAGAGTGTATTATTTTCTTTATCAATTTAGTTTTTTATGTACAATACTCATCATCATCAGCCTGTATTCATCAACTGCTAGACGTAGGCCTCTTTAAGTGAACACCACAGAGTCCGATCTACAACTCTTTTCATCCAGTATTCCAGTATTTTTATGTATAAAAACACTTCATTTAGGGGTTTTGGATTTTTGACTATGCGGCAGCTTCGAAAAGCTAAGTTCAGACGCGCGAACTTACTGTACACGGCTTCACATCAAGCTATACAAACCAGTATAGGCTGGCCTTGAAAGCTTTACAATGGGAGGTCAGTCTAAACTGGTTTTGTTTAGCTTAATGTGTAGCCGTGTGTACGTCTGTAGCTGTTATAAGTCTGTGTATTCTGAAAACGGCGCGAGTATAATCACCTTCTTTTCATCTTATCCAATCGGGTAAATCGAGTGAAAACTGTTCACGCAGACTTATTAATAACAAACAGTAAAATTCCGCAAATAGTTTACACTATGGGTAAAGTTCTCGCATACCGAAACTACTAATTAACTACGTTATTTTAGGGGGAGCTAGTAAAAACATTTTACGACTTTGGCGGGACTGAAACGATTTGGAGTGTTGGCGTAAACGCAGCTTACTACGGCCTGTGATATGATGGGACACCATAGACGAACTCGCTCTATTATATTCCGATAATAGGCATTACCTTCGAAGTATCCGTGCTTTCTACGACCTGCAATACGATGGATGTATACTGGATACAAATCTCCTTGCACAGTGCAAGGAGGTTTTATGTCAAGTGAATGATCGCTTCTGGAATTCCCGACCTCTACCATATTTAAAAACAATAACAAAATATCTTGATGGTCAAGCGGGCTTTCATGTATTTTATGTACATTTTATTAACGCTGGCAACACGAAAATAATTTAATAGTTTCATTAACTTTACTATGATCTCGCTTGTCTGTAGTAGATTTCTTTTTTGTGTATGTTTGTTTATAATGATCAATCGGAATTCTCAATTATTTTACATTAAATCTTACCTTGTTATGGAAAGTAAATGAATTTCTTGGAGACAAGTCTACTTTCATTTAGCTTGGGCACTGACTAGCCAGAACTGCTTGACTCTAGTGGGTGACTGAGTGTCACATAATTCCGACACAATATTACCATCACGCCTGTTTTCCCAGAAGGGTAAGGCAGAGGTGTAGGTACACAAATGTACACACACAGTTCGCCGGTACGTTTTGGTCCAATATATTAGGGGGCGAGCCTATTGCCATTATGAGGGCACAAACCCACACGCTGAGCTTCTAATGAGAAAACCTAATAACACTACTCGACCCGGGAATCGAAACCGCGCGTCGGAACACTAGACTAATGATGCAGCCTATAATCGACTACATACCATCATACATATATACCGTCACGCCTGTATTCCCCGAAGGGTTAGGCAGAGGTGTACTTAATGTAGTCGATGATAACAATAATATTATACGTTTTAGTTAACTTTTCCGGAAAAGAGAACAGTTTTCAAAAGCTTGAAGTCTGTAAAGGTACCTATATTCAAAACGAATGGTTGGACATCAACCAAAATACATATAAGTATGAGGTAAAAAATAAAATTAAAAAAAGAACACACACAAAAAACACAGGTGAATAGAGATCCTCCTACTTTTTTAAGCCGTAACAACGTTTATTATATCCAAAACAGATTCTTCGCAACAGTAAACCAATCAATCAGGCGGCCATAGATTCTCATAATTATTTTTTCTCACAATATTTAAGGTCGGCCTGCGATGTTTATGGTGGGTGCATGGTTTTCTTCAGACAGTCTATGGTGTTAACTATTGTTTAGGTTTCGGGCCACGCAACCCGGGGTTCATTGCGCGGATATGCGCGGGCGACTGTTAACAACATATTTCATCCGTTTTGGTTTATAAGGTGCTAAATATATGTATAAGATACTGTTAACAAGACGTGTTAAGTACATAACAGAATTACCTTCGGTCACGCCCTGGTAAATATTTCTCACATTTTTCAAGTCCCACGCTTTTAACAACATTAAATATTTAGTTTCAGCGACAGTGGTTTTTCTGTCTGAATTCTTATTGTAATGACTATTTTATTTTATTCTTCGTAAGGTGAAGTGAATGTGAAAGTACAACATTTTTAAATTCCTTCGAACAATAACTTTGTCACTCGATACTTTATTCATTCCATTATGTTTAAACAAGTGTTAAGTTAAATGAATAGGACCCGTCGACTGCCGCATACTGCACATTTGAGTAGGAGAAAGGAGGACAATTACTTATTTATTTTTTGCAATTTAATGTTTTATTGCTAATGCATTGTTCTGTTCGTTTTTATGTCATGCTTTATATATTGGACTATATTTATAATCATACAATGGTGTCAATGGCACCGCACAGTCGCTTTAATTGCAGCTTGAAGCGTACAATGGATAAACATTATTTTCAATAAAAAAAAACAATACTTAACGCTTTTAAGTGTGAAACGTGGACACTCACGGTGAGACTGGTCCACAATCAATAAATATTTTTTTAATTGAAATATTGAGGTTAATAAATTTGAAAGCAATGACATACCTACATTGATGGCCACGAAATACAACGACCAACATGCTTTGTTCATCAACTCTATTAATATCTGATCGCTACCACAACCGCTGATTTCATGGCCCTATAACTACCTACTAATTCCAGCAACATTGTTCGACATATAAACACTGATGACGTTTACTGGCGGGTGTTTGATCAGTGTCTGGTGGGCACCGATATATCAGACTAATCGACAGCCGAACGGCTTCTGTAACCAAGATAATTAATAATAATTCTGGGAAGATTTAAAGTATTCAAAGTCCTTATCCTACAGGGGTAGGCAAAAACTACAGACCGCAACTTGCTTCGATTCTTGCATAGTTCTCTTGCTTTTGCCCCGTTCATACATCTTAACATAAAAACGGGGTTGCGAGTACTACGCACCAGCTGACCTTTTAGAAGGATCTCCCGATATTGCCGCTGACATTCACCATATAAATTACTTTTCTGATATTCGCATTTCACCATATCAGAATAGCCGCTACTATCCGAAATTTCCGAATAAAATAAAAATAGAACAAAGAACAATTTGTATAAAGAAACTACCGAGTAATTAAAACAGGCACATAATTTTATTTGATGTCAAAATATTACCTAGCTAAACACTGCCGGTGTAGGTATAAATATACCAAAACAAACCTTACTTCTTTGTGTTCTACCTACCTCATTCGGAATCAATATCGCAAATTGACAGTAGCAGGCATATAGCCGCACCCCTAGACAGTGTCGCAAATAAATTACGGGAGAGACAAACAGACTGCTGACGTCATAAGGCCCCATAAACATGGCCGCCGCAACCATTTGAGTCAACGCGGTAATATCGACGCTCTAGGGTAAATTTTGCCAAATTACCCCCTTTAGTCGTACTTTTTTAATGCTTATTAAAGAACCGTGACCGTCCAGGGGGTCGAAATAATTGGCTAACTAATGTGTCTGCTAATTATGAGCTTGTTTCCATTGAAAAGTCTTGTAGAAGTATCTTCCCTTTATCCAATTTTTTAGTTTAATGTTATAATTTGAGAACGTTTCGTATCCTCTCAAAAACAAACTTCATTTTACAGTTGAAGATGTTCTTCGAAACTCTCCAACTTCACATTGCATCATCATCACTATCACCCTATACTAGTCCACTGCTGAACCATTTTTTTTTTTTAAAAAAAAAGCTTACTAGCAATATGGGTCACACATTACTAGTACTCTTGTTAACCCCTCGTGCTAAGCTAAATGCTTGTATTACGAGTGGGTTCACGTCGGTAGTGCAATGGGAGGGGTTCGAACTGGCAACCACATGATCGCAAGTCCGACGCCCTAGCCATTAGGCTACCGCCGCTTAAAAACATAGGCCTCATCTAGTGTGCGCCATTTGAACCTAACCTCCGCTTTTCGCATCCAGCTGCTGCCAGCGACTTTTCACAAATCATCACTCCATTGCACATTTCATGCGAGTTTATAATGGCAATTTTTGTTGTCTTTTAAGAGACCTTCTTGCCCTTCATAATGTTATATTAACAAAGTACCTAACCTATAAGACACAGATATAGACATACCATCACGTCCGTATTCCCCGAAGGGTTAGGCAGAGGTGTGCTTATCTACACCCACATTTCGCCGGTATGTTTAGGACCCATGTAATAGGGGGCGAGCCTAACGACATTATCCGGGCACAAATCCAGACTCCGAGCTGCTACTGGGAATTTCATTGAAAAACCCAATAACACTTTGCTCGATCTGGGGATCGAACCCAGGACCTCTAGCGTAGCAGTCGCTCAGGACCACTAGACTAATGAGGCAGTCTACCAAGTTGTACGGTGGCCAGCACATCAAGTTACCACAAAATGTGAAATTTTCTCAGTTGATTTTGAAATTTATCTTCAACAGCTTAAGGGTTAAAATCATTTGGAGAAATTTGACAGTTTTGTATACCTTGACCTGCTGGCGACTGTACCTAGGTCGGAAGCCCGTCATATTGCGACGGTAGGACCTCAGCGATCGGTATAAATTTCACTTGATACCTTTACCTATCGGGAACGAGACGATATAACCAAATAAAACCGATAAATTATAGGCAGCAATCGTTAGTATGTCTAAATATTGAAGTGTAGCTAAATCTGCAACTGGGTTGGTGGAAGCAGTTACACAAACAAAATATAGTTACATCAGAAATGTTCAGTTTATACTCAAGTACTTGCAATTCTTAGTTGAATAGAATTAGTTATAGTTTTCCCTCATGAGGCAACTACATGCATCAGTGAATTAATCTCCAACAAGGGTCTATGTTAAACCGAAACAAACTGACGAAAGAACAAAGTATTTTGGGGAGTTCTGATTGAAACAAACAGTACGCAGAAACTAAAGAGCCAAAATTGGCTACAGTATTTAAAAAGCCGTATACCAGTGTACGCGAACACTACATTTTCTATTTCCATCAAAGTTTACACCAAAACATTGGTTTAGTGATGTGTAAATCATTTCACGAACGTTTGGCCAGAAATATATACTGGGAACAGAACACGGGTTAGTACG
This sequence comes from Subacronicta megacephala, assembly GCA_958496365.1. NCBI lineage: Eukaryota > Metazoa > Arthropoda > Insecta > Lepidoptera > Noctuidae > Subacronicta > Subacronicta megacephala. Next base: position 8,327,700 of record OY292536.1, read on the forward strand.
CGGCTATAAAAATGTTGAGAGTTAATATATCAGGGCCTATGTAATTGTCGACGGAGGGCGGTGGACTTGGGGAGTCCACCACTCCAACCAGAAATTCCCCCGACGCAATACCTCGCCCTTTAAAGAGGTCTTTTTTTGTATTCGAGGAGGAAACCTTCAAAAGACTACCGGCCTGGGAAGTAGGCTAGGGTTGGTGAGATTGACCGTACTAAAACCAACTTCGCCAACTTCAATACCACTACGTGCCTTATCGCAAATGCTGCAAAACAGCCTGCGAGTATAGCGAATCCTATGGTAGTGACTATAGGACAAACCGCACTTGCCTACACGGTTTTATTCTATATGAGTCTGACATACAGTTTGTTCGAAATAAGTAAGCCGCTGGGAAGTTGTCTGCAAGTGGTTTAGAAGTGGTAAATTTTAATAGAAAGAATCCGTGTAAAGATAATTAGAGTCGTATATGTTTCACATTTCTAATTATTTTGTTTACTAAATTCGATATTTATGTATTAAAACACTTATTTAAACGATTTTATCACCGCGGTAGTTCGGAACGGCTAACTTCCGATCGGCTTACTTATTTCGAACAAACTGTACGCTGCCTCGTTCTGTCAGGCGATCCATGTGGATTTTCTGCACACCAAAAAAGGGCCTTTATATAACTGTATGTAACTTTTTATACTGACAATATAACTGTGCTTCCCTGAAGGTGTATGCAAGAAGCTGCGCAGTGCGCAGTGACAACAAAGCGACCACTGAACGTCACCGTCACGTCACGGCACTCTCACGCAGCAATCTGTGGCTCATAAGGAATACCTACTTGTGTTTTCTAAACATTAAAGAGTTTTTATCTGTCCATTCGTCATCACTTATTTATTTATAAAATTTATATCTTTATGCTTGTAAAATATTACAATGCAAACACATCAGCACGCCAACAACATTTCTCAAAATTCCACAAGAAACATATTTTACAATATTTACGCAAACGTTCAAAGTTTACGGTTATTTCGAGTTATGTTTACATTTTATTTTATTGATATTTTCGACCCTTTTGCGTGAGTCACTAGTCGATGCATTATTTTAGTTTTATATACTGGGGCCGTATTACCACGTATTAATGCCATCATTTTTAGGTTGTGAGAGAGGGATGCCGCTCTACAGGTTAAATAGTGGCGTCCCTCTTCCACGGCGTAAAAATGACGGCATTAATACGTGGTAATACGGCCCCTGCTCTGTACATGAATGACGTAAAGACAACAGAAAATATGTATAAGTACTGAGAAGAAAAAAACTCTGTAATTATCCTGACTTCCAGTTTATACGTTTTAGTTTTTAAGCTCTCTGGATTATGGTCGTGCTACACAATGACTGATGCATGCGTGCCGTCAGCTAGGACTGGCCTACTCAAAACCGGTGTGGCACTATGGAGGAGCTACCTAATCTAATAAAGCCATTGGTGAACTATACATTTTTCTTCACAAGAATTACTTAGAGGACACTCCTGCCATCTGGTCACTTAATTAGATAGAATTTTGCGCTGAGATAACATGAACCACCTAGAATAATAGATCTTTTCGTTAAAAGCATGATAGAGAATGCGGGCCTTATTTAAATGATCCCTATCCAGTAAAGTAAACATACAGCTCCTTAGATACACTTTCAACAGTCGCTGGAGAATTTCTTTTCGGAGTTTCTTAACACATTTAAACGCGAATTCAAATGCAATTACCAATATCCAGACATTCAGGTATGCACGTTAAATATCGCGTCAGAACGCATTTCTGCACCTGCAGACGTAAACAATCCTATCCTTAAATTACATAAAGATGTAAATAATTGATTTGCACTATTTCGACTGTAAAGCGCAATAGTTTGTTTACAGAAGTTGCTGATAAATTAATGACATTGGCCACCTGGGAGCAATCTGATTGATTCAGATTTGCATAACATTGCGCAGTATGCGCATGCCTGGAATTTATTACCATCTCTCCATTATTTCCCACTGGAGATAAGCTCCATTTACTTGTTAAGCTCCATTTCTTTTTTTATTTGTTAAATCTGCGAAGTTGAAGTGAGAGTGGACGGGTCACGTCTATAGAATGCATCCGGAAAGGTGGACCAGGATAGCCACGGAGTGGATCTTTAAGGACAGTCGTCGACGCCGGGGCAGACCCAGAAAGCGCTGGCGAGACGATCTGGAATCGTTTATGGCTGACTGGCAGGAGAAACCGATAGACAGGAGCACGTGGAATGGTGTAGGGGAGACCTTAGCCCAGCAGTGGGACAGTATAGGTTAAAAAAATGCAATGTACCACCTGATGGTAAGAAGCCATCGCCGCCCATGGATACCTACAAAACTAAAAGAGTTGCTAATGCGTTGCCGAACATTCAAAACAACTAGAAAGTGTCAGAGTCACAGCCACCAAGGAGGAACTGGCTCTTATACACAAAAATCAGGCCACACACCAAGGTAGCTACTTTACCACAGATTCTGACGTAAGAGTGATCGCTAGCCAATCAGATCCCAAGAGGTTCTACTTCTACCACTGAGTAAGACACGCATTTTTTTTCTTCTCACGAGATGCCTATCTGAATGGCACAGAGAAACAGTATTCTAACTGATGTCAAAAACGTAATGAAAATATTCGAATCAGTATTTTTTGGGATAAGAGGGTCCCTACTCCTTTTTTCCATTCTTATACTCCTCTAAATCCCTTTCAATGAACGTACCTACCTTTAACTCCTTCCGCCATCTCATAAACTACCTACCTTAGACGAAATTAACCCACCACAAGGTAGTACTAATTATATACGCCCACATCGTTATTACAAAGTGAGCAAAGCCGCTTAAACCCACATCTATCAACAAACAAACTGTAAACAGTTGCTAATTAGAATTTTGACAGGTCGCCAGATCGTTTTCTATGGAGTAATGGTTTACATGGACCAAATTAGAATGCATGCTACTGTATATTGGGTAATTGAAATTGTGAATTATTGTAGGTAAGGATTTGCGTCAGAAATCGAGGAAACACAGGCACAAAAACATTTCTGACAGTTTTGTTTGACAAATCCGTCACGAGACTTGAGCCCATATTATCTTGCTAACGTGGACATGTTTAATTCTGGCCCCAATAGTTAGGAATGTTTGAGGACGTACACAGAAATGAAGACTAAATCCAGTAGTAATAACTATTAAATAAAAACGTTTTTGCGTCGGGGGTTAAAAAGAAAAAAATGAGGCAGTTTTACACAAACTACACGTAAATATAAAAACCAGCTCATTTTATATTTCGCAATATAATATCATATTCATGCACACAAGCTTTACCGAATACTGGGGCCGTATTACCACGTATTAATTCCATCATTTTTACGTTGTGAAAGAGGGACGCCACTATTTAACCTGTAGAGCGGCATCCCTCTCTCGCAACCTAAAAATGATGGCAGTAGTTATACGTAGTTATACGGCCCCCGGACTGGAACTTGCGCAAGCACGCAACTTATCATGTGCATAAAAAAAATCAAACCAAAGCTTGTGCTGGTAAAAAAAAAAACAAAAAAATTAAAGGTTTAGAGCCTTTTAACGCATAAAGTGTAAGCACACTTACGATATCAAAATCCTGTGCGTATCGGGAAAAAAATGATTGCTAGTTACAAAATTAAGTATACCACCACCATACATATAAATCTATAAAAGCATCTAAAATCGAAAACAAACAAAAAGTAGTGACATTGTAATAATAACAAAATGGGACGAAATGTAACTTAAAATTAATTACTACATACAAGTTACTTTTACAGGAAATGTTTTGCCACAAACAATGTACTCATACAAGGACGTTGAAGACCACTTCATTTTTTTTTTTTTGAGTTCGCTTAGGGACTGATTTTTATATTGCCATATAATTTTTATCAGGGGAATTTCACAAATCATGGCGGCTTATTCACTTTAACATGATGTCTTTATGTACGCCAGCGACCAAAAAAGTTTAGTTCGTGCCAGCAGAGTGGATTGGGTTTCTATGATTATAAAATTATTCGTTGTATATTTTTTTTAGGTGAAAAAAATTAAAGCACTTTGATTTGTTCATTACTTTAGTAATTAATAAATCATTGAGGTTGGTCCCTTGACTAATCAAGGGACTTATCAATTATGCCTTGAGAGGCTTGCATCTAAGGATGCATCGGCCTACATAAGGCGTTCCAGCAACTGCTGGAATAACTTGTCATGTCATGTCATATCAATTACTCCGAAGTTCTTTAATCAATGACACGACAGGACGAAATATTAAAGTATGAGTACATTGTTAATTAATTAGGTACACAATGAGACTATTAAAAATAAAATGTATGACTATGAATGTAATCACTTGTACTTACAGATCCTTGTATGTAATTAAAAACTTGGTTGGTGATAAGATTTGGAAACAAAAATAGATACTGCTGAATTATTAACTAATAAGGGCTGATTTTTAATAGTCAGTTAACTAAAGATTTAATCATAGAAATTTTGACATTGACATTGTAGAATTTCTGTCTTTTAGGTCGCATATAATAGGGGGCTGACTTAGGCAATGCCAATGTATCCATCCATATTTAAGCTCCGAGTTGCTACATAGGATTTTATTGAAAAATCAAATGACACTGTTCGACCGAACATAGGACAACCAGTATAGACCAATGCTAAAACTTAAATTGTATGACTATTCAAAATCCTTAAGTAAGTTATTTTTAAAATTTAATGTACTCAGCAATGAGGATTTAAGATATAAAAGAACGCCCAGAAGGAAACTTCCTCACAATACGTTTCTAAATTCCATCCATAAGCCACAATTTAAAATGAACAACATGGCAACCCAAAAAAAGGATCTCATCACCAACCAAACGGAAACTAAATCGAAAATAATAAACAAAAATGAACACACTTCTATCGACACTGCGTCTACTTTGCCACTCACGATGAGGTCCTCCTCGCGGATCTTGTCCGAGTTCTTGCTGGCAGCCCTGAACGTGGTCGCGACATACTTCTGCTCGTCTTTTGTTAACAGGGTGCATTTCGCCGCTAACTTCTTGCTGGTGTTGCCCATTCTGAAAAAAAAAGTACTTATTAGATATTGATACTCTTTCGTTTTATATAACGCCTGTATTACCCTAAGAACCTGGTGTAAGTCTCGAGTTAATCTTATTCATGTGCGTTTCCTTACATATGATAAAACAAAGACCCCGCCGCGTCCATCTGTCTGTATGTTCGCGATAAACTTAAAAGCTACTGAACGGATATTCATGCCGTTTTCACCAATAGACAGAGTGATTTTTGAGGAAGATTTAGGTCTTAGAGTCGCATGGCAGCATTTTGGATTAAAGCTCATTATGGGCTTGACATTTCCGACATTTTCAACAATAATGGTTATATTTCAACCCATTTACACAAAACCTTCCTCTTGAATCACTCTATCTATTGCTGAAAACTGCATTAAATTCCGTTGCGTAGTTTAAAAGATCAAAGCGTTCAAACAGGGGGAGCAGCTTTGTTTTAAACTATGAAAAGAAAAGAGTATAAAGAATTTAAAAAAATGCAAATTCATTTATTACGTCATCCAATTTTTTTTTTCTTTCATTTGATTTGACTGATAACTGATAAGTCCATTACATGCCTATATGTTTCAACCACATTCGTATCGCTTTATCTCCTTATTAACTTTCAGATCTATTTATCTGCTGTTACCAATGGCCATGGGTTCGGTACGTTTTAATCAAACGGATTAGTAGTTGTATGATCTAGTAATGTCTACCAAGATAAAAAGAAATCCAGACTGGCGGAGCTGGTCTCAGCATATGAGACCAGCTCCCTGCTAAACCAGAAGGCGAATATACCATACACGAAGTGCATACTATCAAACCTTCGTAACCTAATTAAGTAATTCTGGGCATAACGATATCCTAAGGATTAACTGGTTGCCAAAGTTTTCGCACTTCTATTAATAACGATCGTTATAGATGTTCGAATGCTATCATACCTTAAACCTTCGTTACCTAATTACTGACCGTAGCGAGGTTTGAAAGCGGCGGTAGCCTAATGGCTAGGGCATCGGACTTGCGATCATGTAGTTGCCGGTTCGAAAACCACCCATTGCACTACCGACGTGAGCCCACTCGTAACAGCAGCATTTAGCTTAAGTACGAGGGGTTAACAAGAATACTAGTAATGTGCAACCCACATTGCTAGAAAGCTTTTAAAAAAAAAATGCTAAGGATTAACCAGTTACATACCAAGTTTTTTGCACTTCTATCAATAACGATCGTTTTAGATGTTCGTATGACAACTGGGACCTACGGCTTAACGTTTCGGTGTGATAAGATCACCCATCCATATATTGACCGCGGTAGGCGCATGTAAATCTTACAGATCGATTGATCGGTACCGTTCTTACTTACAACGAACCAAGTAAACATTTATTCACTCATTCTAAAAATATGAAACGTTCAGTCATTCATCACATAAACCAGACTAATTTTGACAAATCACGTGAATCCATCGTCATTGTCATTTTAATGAGTTACGTTAGTATCGTCATAGCTACACAGCATGGACGGATCATACATACATACATACATACCATCACGCCTGTATTCCCCGAAGGGTTAGGCAGAGGTGTACTATATAATGTACACCCACATTTCGCCGGTATGTTTAGGTCCCATGTAATAGGGGGCGAGCCTATTGCCATTAATTGGGCACAAATCCAGACTCCGAGCTGCTACTGGGAATTTCATAGAAAACCCCAATAACACTTTGCTCGACCTGGGGATCGAACCCAAGACCTCTAGCGTAGCAGTCGCGATAGGGACTACTAGACTAACGAGGCAGTCAGTCAGATGGACGGATCAGTAACCTAAAAATTCTACATACCATTACGCCTCTATTCCCCGAGGCGTGAGCAGAGGTGTACTGATGTACACACTTCACCGGTATGTTTAGGTCCCATGTAATAGGGGGCGAACCCATTGCCATTACCCTTAGACCTTAACCATTCATAGAGAAAACCCAATAACAATGCTTAATCTGAGAAAAATTACCTAATTAATTCTAAAGCATGTGTAACAGCGCGGTAATGTTTTGTAGGGGTCCAAGACGTTCATGGAAAGTGTATGTTTACCATAACTGCCTTATAAACCGGTTGGGGTCCAACCCAGAAAAAGGTTGGGCAATATGTGACATCAACTAGAATGTATTCCTATCCACAACTAAGTACCAAAACTTTGGCTTAACAATTGTTATCGTAGCAGATAATAGTTTAAATTAGAGGATAAAAAAATTTACGCTATGTACTATCCGCTACGGTAACGATTTTAAAACCAGTTCTAGTACTCACTATAGCTAATAGCCCAATTTCAACTGCTATGAACCTAGAATGTGTTATCAAGGAATTTGCAAAAAAAACAATACATTTAAATTTGGCGCTCAACGCCAGATGATGCACGCGAATTTTAAAGGAAACATTCTAATGAAACCTACATTTTACGTGCTCCTGCACCGTCCTGGTGTCGCCCTCGGCAAAGTACCTCGGCAACCCAAGTACTCTCCGAAAGGCCGTAGGCAACATTGGGCGCTTGACGGCCTTTCTCAAGGAGTTGGGGTGGTTTGATTGAAAACCCAACATCGTCCCACCCACACGCAAAATACGCGCTTAGTCGTGGAGTTGCGGAAAAAAGCCCGCTATACCAATACCAAAAATACCAAACCTACATTATTATAATGATTAATGGAAAGCAAAATATGCATAATAAAGTATGTTAAATAAATAAATATTTCATTCAACTGTATACACATTTCAACCAATCACATTTAAACAACATCAAAAAAATTACAAATACATATAACAGATTCATAAACACACAATTTCAGTTTTATTTCAAGTTTAAAAGTTTTTAAATCATTTATTTAATTTATAAACTGTGGAGTCATAAATTCAACATTGCATGTACTAACATTGGTGGTACTGGAATAAACTTTGCTGCAGTTGATTTACTTTTATTTTTTATTCTTTCAAATAGAAATTGATGAATTATGTTAAACTTTCCAGAACAGAAAACTGCTTTCATCCTACTAATGATAATTATCAGATCCCACTATCAAATATATTTTCCTGTTCATCCAAAGGTTGTCTGGCAGATACAACTAGTTGCAGTAACTCAGCCATAGTTTAAACCTTAGTTTAATGATTTCTAGATAAATAGAGATTTGATTTCAATTTTTTAAAGCCCCTTTTGTGTCCCACTGCTGGTCGCAGGCCTCCCCTAACTTTATCCAGTTTCTAACTTAAGCTTCTTAAAACTACAATGGTAGAAAGCTATTGAGATCATCTCAACAATGTTTCGGCCGACCTTATCTACAAATAAAAGTGTTTCCAACAAAGTAGCTGGCCTTGCAAATATCATATCAATATTTATTTCTCTCTAATTAAGATGAAACATCAACAGGGTAGAATGATGTAAGATAAGAAAAAGGTTAAGAAAGGCTATGAATAATTTTGATGGTAAAATGAAGATACTTAGTAGCCCTAAGTCAGCCTATTTTAAGAGTGTCCATGCAGATTCTAGCCAGATTCTTCTTCATAGGATCAACTTTTTGGAACTATGCAACTAGAGTCAATAATGTTTCATAAACACTTGTAAAAGCTTACTTGAAATTAAAAAAAAAAATTAAACATTTCTACCACTTTACATTTACTTTCACTCTTTTCATAAGTTTTCTACTACCACATACTATTCACTTATTTTAGATTTTTTACAAATGTAACAATTATTGTTTGACATCACAATCATGTGATATTGTTTGTTTTAGCACATCATTATCATTACATAGAGGAAACCTTGTGACATTACTATTCTACCTTGAATTAACAGGAAGGTAAGCATTAGACATATTTCTACAGACATTAAGAGTCAGCCTTTGAATGTTTTTGATATACCTAACGGCCTTAGAAGAGCCTTAAGTGAAAATAATATTATAATTAAAAGTATGAAATTAAAACTTTTTTTGTAAACGTATTCTGAATTGTATTCTGATATGAAATAATATTGCGAAGAAATAAAATAATGTTCGATTTAAATAAGAATTTTCATCTTTGCATCGTAAACATAACATAAACATTACCTTTATCACTAAAAACAATAGATATAGAACTTTACGGCTAACACTCCACAAGAAATTACTTGTTTTATCGATTGAAAACTTTTATTACACATAATCTTGAGTATCTTCACATTATTAAACACAATTTATAAAAGTTATACTTATTGTCCCTGAAAATAATTTTAGTAATATAATAAATCAATATTTATTTTTTGTCAAATTACCAAAATCAAATTAGGTTACCTGTCAACGTCAATGTCAAGGAATATTTTTTTAATTTCCTGCACCCAGAAAAGGTATTAGAAAACACGTCACTCAATTTCCGCGCGAAACGACTTGCGCTCGGCGCACAGATTACAAGACTAGGCTCGGCGTCGCGTCACAGCGACTGCCTTATCCAAGAAACAATCATACTACTGTCTAGCGAGAGGCCTTATCTATCGTGATTTTGGGTAGGTATCGATACTGGAAATAAAACATTATGGAAAACAAATATTTGCAGTTAATTTCACCAAAAACTTTATTTAATATTTTTAGACTTAAACGATTTATCATAAGTTTTTCTTATGTGTTTTTCCGATGTGACTACATTTTTTTTGTCTAATTTATTGCGGAACTTAGATCTACTAGGTACGTATTTTATTCACTTGTGGTAATCTATTAGCGTGAATTTCTTGTTTAAATAATTTTCATCACGAGCCTGAGGTCCTGTCCTGACTGCACGAGACCTAATTCATGCGATTACTTTGATAATATGAATAAATAATGGAAATGAGAACTTCAAAAAACCTAACAAGATTCTTAATTTTATTTTCTTTGTAGAATTGGTACAATATTTAGTTGTTTACATTCGGTTCTGCCATCCTCTTATGTCTTGTAATCGAGTGCCTATTTAGGATTACAAAACTTATTTCCCGGGACAATATTGAGAACTTAAAGTCAATTCATTGTAGGTATCTTCTCTCCGATTTCGCTTCTATGCTTCGGTTTATATTCGGTATATTATTATGTTTCTTCAGGAGTGTAGGTATATGAATCGTTATTGTCTTAATAGAGTAAGAATAGTAGACAACATGGAAATAAAAGTTACCGCCGTGTACGCTTGCATAGATTTAGCAACAGCATCGTTTTCAATGTGGGATGATAGTTTTCTTTGTAAAAGTAATAACATATGGAGCTGGGGAGGTATAGACATTGCAGTTGCAACCAATTTAAATCTTGGAAATAGGAATGTAGGTACTAATGTGCCGATCGTTAAAAAACTAAATACGCTTGCGCTTAGGATTAAACATCCTGTAGCATCTTTCGGATATAATGCATTTCCAACTATGTAACTCCAGTGCGCTAAAGAACCCATTCGTACTAGCCAGAGTAACTTCAAAATGAGTCTACTACACAAAACAACAACTACTGTTGTCAATAAGCACATTTTTAATATATTCTTCATTGATGATTATATTTCGTTTTCGTGCATATGGGTTTTCATGCTGAGGCCAGGAAAATTCGGAAGGGTGAGGATTACATTATTATTTGGTATTTTTTTGTTGTTTGAAAAGTATTAAACCGGGTAACTTGAACTTTGAATTTAGTGTGACATAATCATACTGACAATGACCACATACATACACTGTCATTTACATTTTCTTCTTTTTTTTGGATTAATGTAGGTCGACTATTATCGTTATTATTTAACGATATTTTTTACTACTAGATACTTGTACGTATGCTATGCAGTTGGAATTAAATGTCATATTTTTATTTTGTAATCCAGTATCTAACATTATCAGTCAATATCCGAACGCAGCTTAATAAATTTTTTAAACTTTGAACGCATGATAGTGATACATAGTGATAGACAGCCTTATAAATACTTTATTAGTTTGGTAGTTTTTGAAAATTGAAGGGGTTATTTATAATACACAATAATACAAATAATAATTCGACATAGAAGTTAAAATAACATTATAAGTATAATGGACATCTAATTGTTAAATAAAACTCGATAAAAATCAATGAACAGAGGCACTTACAGTAGGTATGAACAATATAGTAGAACTTTGAGATTTGTAAATGCCACACGTCATCGTGACTCGGAAAATATTGTGCGGCTGAAATTATTGTGTTGAATTTGGAGAGATTTTTATTATTGAATGTCGCAAAAATAAATCAGAAACATGACTCTCACCACTAAAATGGAGGTGGACTCCGGTAAAGGCGAAGGATTCCGGCCATACTACATTACAAAGATTGAAGAACTGCAACTGATTGTGGCCGAGAAGTCTCAAAATCTTCGCCGTCTGCAAGCTCAGCGCAATGAGCTCAACGCCAAGGTCCGTATGCTGCGCGAGGAGCTCCAGCTTTTGCAGGAACAGGGCTCCTATGTGGGCGAGGTTGTCAAACCGATGGACAAGAAGAAAGTGCTCGTAAAAGTCCACCCTGAAGGTAAATTTGTGGTTGACTTGGACAAGAACGTAGACATCAACGATGTGACCGCCAACTGCCGCGTCGCGCTCCGTAACGAAAGCTACACTCTTCACAAAATCCTTCCAAACAAAGTGGATCCATTGGTATCCCTCATGATGGTAGAAAAGGTTCCTGATTCTACTTACGAAATGGTAGGAGGCTTAGACAAGCAGATCAAGGAGATTAAAGAAGTGATTGAGCTACCAGTGAAACACCCTGAGCTGTTTGATGCTCTGGGTATTGCTCAACCTAAGGGTGTCTTGTTATATGGTCCGCCTGGTACTGGTAAGACCCTCCTCGCTCGTGCCGTAGCCCACCACACTGAATGCACCTTCATCCGAGTCTCAGGTTCAGAATTGGTGCAGAAATTCATTGGTGAAGGAAGTCGTATGGTCAGAGAGCTTTTTGTGATGGCTCGTGAACATGCCCCCTCAATCATCTTCATGGACGAGATTGATTCTATTGGTTCATCCCGTATCGAGTCTGGCAGTGGTGGTGATTCTGAGGTCCAGAGAACTATGTTGGAGTTGCTCAACCAGCTTGATGGTTTTGAAGCAACCAAGAACATAAAAGTCATCATGGCAACTAACAGAATCGATATTCTTGACCCTGCTTTACTTCGACCTGGTCGTATTGACAGAAAGATTGAGTTCCCTCCACCAAACGAGGAAGCCCGTCTTGACATCCTGAAAATTCACTCTAGAAAGATGAATCTTACCAGAGGCATCAACCTACGTAAGATTGCAGAGTTGATGCCCGGTGCATCTGGTGCTGAGGTAAAGGGTGTATGTACTGAGGCTGGTATGTATGCTCTCCGTGAGCGCAGAGTCCACGTCACTCAGGAGGACTTTGAAATGGCTGTAGCAAAGGTCATGCAGAAGGATTCCGAGAAGAATATGTCGATCAAGAAACTCTGGAAGTAACTCTTATTTTTACTTTATGCTATGTTTAGAAAATTAATAAGTCTTTTTATGTAAAAGTGAGTTTTATTTTTAAATCCATTTAATTTGTAGTATGCATAGACTAGCTAAAAGATTAATAATAATAAATAAATGAGTTTTGATTACACTTAATTTTTGCTTGCGTAGAATGAAGTTCTGCATATTTTCTTCATCCAAGATCTTATTAAGCTCTTATTGGTGAAGAAGTCATCTTGACCCAACTGGTTGGTTGCATGTAAGATGCAATTATTATTCTATATTTTTTCAACAATCTATGGGCAGGATATCAACTAAGAAAAAAAACTTCTTTTTAGATTATAATCTCTCTTGTTATCATTCAAAATATTCATAAAACTTCAAATAGATATACATAATAATTATGCTTAAATCATAATCAACTTAGTTAAAATGTTTGTTTTAAAATATACTTAACACATAAAATAACAACAGCAGCTTGCTATTTTCAAGCTTAAAAAAATAAATTATTAATAACAAATAACATAATATATCCCTTCAATAGTATTATTTGTTGAATTTTTTGCTATAAATTCATATTGGACAAATTGAATTGCAATAACAAAAAATATCAACTATTTATTTCTTATAATTCTTGTGTTTTCTTTATCATCTAAATCAGATTCAGTGTCTGAAAAATCCTGCTGGGGTGGTGACGTCGGTATATTAATGGATAACGCATCGGTGAACTGAAAAAAAAAAACAAATAATTATACAAGTTGCAATCTACATTTCTGTTCGATTCGGCTCGAGATTCTACTCTGGAAAAGTTTCAAATGCCTCTCTTATTAGTAGGTAATCGTAAGCAAAATTTCTGTTCTTCGATTTTTATAGGACCTAGGGACATGGAATGACAAAATGCCCGATTTATCGAAAACCTTATGTCATTTCCCTACATTTTGTGTCGAAGCATATGTCGAAATGACTCATTATGTAGGTAGTCAATAATTATAATTTAATATGATGACGTTTTACGCTAGAGATTCTGGGTTCGATTCCCAGTAGCAGCTCGTAGTTTAGATTCTGGCGCGGTAAGTGGTAACCGGCTCGCCTAACTATAACATAGGACCTAAACATACCGGGTGTACATTAGTACACAAAACACTAAATGACAGAATGCATACTGTGTAGCTCAACCATTATTTACAGATTTTTACTTACATTAGGTCTCGTCTGCTTCCGGAAGGATCCATTCCACATGTTTCTCATGTACTGCAGCGGGTTCACGAACTCATGCGACACGCCACTGCGGATAAGACAAAGGGAGTTAATAATTTAGATTAAGTTTGTCTGAAATTTATACCTAGAAAATTTCTTAGGTATATATTTAAGACGAACTTGAATCACTTTTCAGGGGTTTTTTATGTAAACAAGCATTAGGACGGCCACAGACAGGAAATAAAATCCCCTGGGTTGGGTTCAAACCCTCTCCCCGACAACCCACCGTTTACCGCTTAAAAAGATTCGAAAAAATTAAACGGTCGGATTTAGTCTCTAGTCCAGAACTCGAACCAGAAGTAATTTTCTGGCGACGGCCTTTGCTTGGGAATTATTGTTTTCTAGTAGTAGATACTAGATAGTTATTTATTTATTCTGTGACATTGATGCTTACCCAGAAGTGTTCATCTGAACTGAAGGATGTGTAAGAAAGGGCGGACTCTCTAGCGAAGTGTTCTGGAACCGGACTCTGGAAAAACATAACTACCTTGTGTAGGTGTACTCAACCGGCACTACTTATCTGTTGGCGCAATATCAAACGCACGGCTACACGTCAAGCTATACAAATCCAGTTCACGCTGGCTTCATATTGTATGGGGAAGCAATGCGAGATCAGCTTAAACTGGATTTGTATAGTTTTATGAAATATGCACCGGATTTGATACCTTTTTTTATTTTATTCAGGGTATTTCTTCCGGAAGATTCACATTTTATAAATCAAAGTCGCGCCAGCTGTTTGAACGCTTAGATCTTTTAAAACTACGTAGTATACATGCGTAGAGAAAAGCCGAAAAACCACACGAGCGAAGATGTGGGCGGAAAGCTAGTTTATAATACATGTATAGATTAATTAAAGAACTTACTCAGTGTAAGCGGACGCTCTATCCTTCCTGGGTTTGTACACAAAATGGTAGTACACAAAGACGCAGAGGTAAATCACCACCAACACCATCACTGCGGTGATTACGGTGAATGAGACGCTGTGGGCGCTCACCAGCTCCTCGTAGGACCAGCCGTTGAAGAGTGGCAGCTTGAAAAGGTTACATTATTAAACTGGGATGGACCAAGATGTTAGTAGAAACTGTCTTTTTCTTTGCTGATAAGGTACTAATTTCGTTGTGGTTTCCATAACTTTAATTAGTAGATTCACAATGAAGGTCCCACTTCAAATAAAGGAGGATATTAGTCAAGTTAAACACCTCTTCTTGTGGGCTTGGATCCAATCCAGAGTGCTAGCGGGTCTAGCTTATAATTCATCACACTGGCTTAATCCAAGTTGAGACCGAAAATCTTTCAAGCTTCAGATTTCCTCATGACGTTTTGTCAGAGGTTTTGCTTAGATTCGAACTGAAGAGCCATGAATTGGCACTCTAATATTCTTATCACTACGCTATAACATTTTGTGAATACCAAATAAAACTGTACCTAATAAATACTCACATGTTCCTTAGCCAACGCGGGACACTCCCCATCTTTGGAAAACGTCCCATCATCACAAATACATTTGGGCCCATCTTCATCCAACGCGCAAACATTGCCACAAACAAATCCTTCACACTCATCCGTCAGATCATCTCTTTGGACGCTCTCGTGGCGTATCGCAAATGTGTTAGCATCAAATACGCGGTAGATGTAGGTCTCGCAATGTTTGGAGCCAAACATCAAGCAGCGACTTAGGCGGAAGGAGTTGGCCACTAAATAATAGATGTGGTCTTCGAATATCACCAAGCCATGTGGTGCTTCAAGCTGTGGGTGGTCGGCTAAGATCCTTTTGCTGGAAATTAAAATATCATATTGTAAAGAAGAGAGAAAGAATAAGAGTAAGTTGTACAACAAATGTACAGACTCAATGTGTAAAAGGTCTTATAAAGACTTAGTGCCCTTGTCAGGTGCAGTAAAGGCCTAACAGACAGTACCTAGTCCGTATTTCGTCGCGGTAGAAGTTGATTTTTGTAGTACAACTAAAACTTGAGCGTGTTATCGTGTGTACGAATCCTAAAGCCAGTAGGTAACAGTGTGCCCAAAATAGAGCACGTCTCTCATCTAGCCCATTAGTTAACAACGTTTGACTTAATTTTCAATCGTATTATTAAAGGTTAAACTCAATAATTGAACAAAAACTTATATTTTCAGCTATACTAACAGATCTCAACAAGCCGTTTGAGCTCGGATCATATAAGTCAACTAGCCTAAACTAGCATTTCCAAAGGAATCGACATTCTAGTTCCACAGAAGCGGACCCAGCATCGACCCCAGGGGAACTCCATAGCTGATCTTGAAAAGCAAGCTATTTACGCAAGATTTATTTAATAAACATAGTTACTCTGCTTCTTTTTATCGAGTCGTTGAGTTATACAACAATAGTTCACGCCGTGCGGCTGAGATATAAAGACTAATCAATAGTTAGGTGTGTCAGAATAGATGTATGTGAATGCTCATTTAATACTTCGAAAAGCCAACTCACTGACTCTCCCCTTCATAGTCCATCCTAATAATATGCGCCGGCCCAGTCTCCGCCACATAAAGCTTCTTCTTGAAGGAGTCCACCGCTAACCCAGTGCAGTTGCGAACAGTTGTCAAGTCGGTGACCAGCCGGCCGGCGAGGCTGGCTGACCAGATGACCGACTCCAACTCACGGGTGACGCAGTAGAACATGCGGCGGGAACTAGGGTCTACGATCAGAGCTGTAACCTGGAGAAAGATGGGAGCTATTTTGGTTTTGTTCAATATTTTCTACGTGTGTCATTTGGTATTTTTGCTTTGATCTTGTGTATAATATATATTCCATGGGACTTCCAAAAAAAAAACCATTTTTGGCTGCTATAGCAATACAGTTAATCGATCGATCCATTGACATACATTTATATTTAAAGAGTAGTTAAAAGTATTGAAATATAGAGAGATACCCCCCTACAAATAATCTATTATCTCGACCATTTAGCGTGCATAGAAACGAATATAAACCGACCTCGCATTGAAAAGGCTTTTTGTAGCTTCATTCAGCTTTATATTTGAACTTAATGGCATGTTGGGTAGACGTAAATAATATTGCGATTCTACAGACCTAGTCATTTCAGCCCTGCCTTTAATCCTTAACTACTTTAACCTATTGAAATAAAAAACTACTTTTTACGGATTTTATCGCGTTATATTGTTATTTTTAATTCCCGACGTTTCGGATCCTTTACAGCATCCAAAGTAAAGGATCCGAAACGTCGGGAATTAAAAATATTAATATAACGCGATAAAATCCGTAAAAAGTAGTTTTATTTCAACGTCTAATATTCGCGTAAGTGTTAGAAACCAGTATACTTTAACCTACCTTAGCGTCAGAGGGCAGTTTCTGCAGTGTGGCGCAGCGCTTCCGCCCTACGTGGCAGACCCTCACACGAGTGTTGGCCGGCGTCGTGTCCACGAAGTACACGTTACCTGTCACCCAGTCAACTGCCACCTAAAATTACAAGCTTTTTAAGTACTACAATAATGCACGAACGGATCTGTAACGGTAAAGTAAATGCATGCCGTGCTCAGTCTATGAATAGGATCAGAAACACACATACTCACACATCACTATTGATACATATTACAAAACAAAGTGCCTCACTATCTCTGTCCATCTGAAGAGCTGTCTGTTCGTGATAAATTCAAAACCCTAAACGGATTTTTATCAACGACGTACCTATTAACACGTTAAGTGCGAAGCGAGGCCTAAATCACCCCTGATGCAACTTCCCTGTGGTGCGGCAAGCAAAAAAAGTGAATTTATCTGTCGTGCGAATGGCATAGCTTTGGTTTGGTCCAGTGTAGGAAAGAGATAAATATATATTTGAGATCACTAATGGTTCCGGACTCGGTGGTGTACCTACCTTGGTACCGGATGTCTTAGGCCTCGTGCCGCACTGAATTAATATAATTTTAATGCAGTGCGGAACGAGGCTAAAACGTCCCATATCCCCCCTGACCTCGTACCGCACTCAACGCGAGCTTCCCGCGACCAGTGTTGTGCATCACGTCGATTGGAGAGCACGTCCTTTAACAGCGCCGAACATGTCTAAACGATGTCGGAAGAAGTTAATTTTAAAAAACCCAGAAACAGAGCCAAAACAGGTAAGTTTTTAATGAAAAAATCTTCAGTAAGTACCTAGTTTTTTCTTATCTTGGTAGCTATGTACCTAAAGTAAGTGTAAGATATTATTACTTAATTCAATCCAAACTGATGGAAAAAAGTTACCAAAAAGACTCTTTGTGGAGAAACTTATAGAATCTTTAATAAAAAAGGAAATCGATGAGACCCCAGGTAATGTAATGCTTAGATATATTTCTTGACAGTCACCGTGTTGAAGCTTTCATAAACTAAGCTTGACATTTGGTCATTATTAAGTTATTTATTATTGTTTCCTTTTAATTATTCTGAATTTAAGCTACCTTACCTACCTACTCTTTCAACATTTTAAGTATAAAACAAACACATTCATTTGATGCAGTTATACCTACATTATCATTGTTATTCTCATCTACGATCTAACCTAAGTAACAATGTCAGTTTTATTACGTTATCTTTACATTTTTGTTATTTTTCAGCACCTGAAAGCGCACGCCATTGCCTCGAAAAGGGTGAAAAAAGGAGAAGATGTGTTGGTTGTTACCAAAAACTACGCACATTTTTACCATCTCGTGAAGCTGATAAAAAATCCAAAAAGATTTTGACTCAGTGCACTCAGTGCAAAAAATCTTATTGTCTACCCTGTTTCAATGAAAAACACTCATAAATAAGTACAACATATATATTGAGATTTTTATAAAAAAAGTATATTGATACTGATTTTTTAATGTTAATTCAAGTTCTAATAATTGTATTTTTAAAGCCCGAGGCAGAATAAATAGGACAGTTTCTTTTCTACTTCTGGTTGCATTTTTTTTCTATTCTGTGAACCGCATTAAGATTTTCATATACAAATAGAAAGATAAACCTTATGCATAAACCGTAATCCATTATTTTCCAATAATAAGTCTGTAATAGGTGCCTCTTAATGGTATAGAATGGAACGCTTCGTGCGCGAGTCCGACTCGCACTTGGCCGGTTTTTTTTCCTTTATGGCGCCTTCAAGCACAATTTAGATTATTTAAAAAAAATGTATCCTTTGATAGCTTTGTGTTGTTTTGCCAGGTTTTGCCCTTAAAACGATCTAATGAGATATAATTGATCAAAATCGGTCAAGTCGTTGCGTAGTTAAGACAGTTTAAAAACGTCGATATTATTTTTCCCATCACTAATTGCAGCGAAAATTTGCCCTATTTCAGTGCGTTACGAGGTGTATAAGATCCCATATTTTGTTTTGCTAATAATTCCTAAACTAGCCATCAGATCCCGGGGCGACGGTGGATTAGGGTTCATCAATTCACTGTCTATATCAATAAGGACCAAAATTCTCATTTATCTTTGATTTCGCGCCAGAAAATGGATTTTAGTCTGTAAAAGGAGGTGGGGTCTAATAGACCGCGTGTCGCCCTAACGTCTGGTCACGGTACGGGCCGATTATACCTCGTGCCGCAGGAACGGAAAGTATGCAAAAATTGGTGCCGCAGCTAACGTGTTAAATTTATATAGACGGGTCATGGACGAACATTACGGCTATCAAAAACAGGGCGCGAGGTGCGTTCCGTCGCATGCTATTTCAAAATTTAACCGTTTCACTTCTATACGATTATAATCCGATACAATGAAAAAATGTTAGCAGTACGTGGAGTTCACAATCTACCGACAGTTTACAAACTCGCGAGATAGATTATAATCTGACGGTAACGATGACATGACATAGACATAATATGGATGGTTGTGAAAAGATCAGTGTTTATTACCCTCGTGGGTGTTCCGATGTTAGTGACAGCGATCACGTTCTGCGTGCTGTTCACCTCCACCAGCTTGTCGTCCTCCGCTGACGTCACGTATAACTTCTGCTTCCTAGAGTTCAATGGACATTAGAACATCAGAATTTTCATCTGTATATTTGTTTTAAAGTTGCCCTCGATCAGGTTCCGAAACGGCTCAACGGATTTCAATAAAAGATTAGAGATTAAAACCAGGAATTTTAACATAAATTTTCATGTATAAATCCCTTTTCGGTATTTTGTAGAGAATAGGATTATTTATCTGGAGCCACAGCATCTTCATATTAAAATAATCATGATAAGCAGAATTTATTTAAAGCAGATTTTATTTCCATAGTATATGGAAAGGCTGTTTGAGAATAAATTCTGCTCAACTATCATGATTATTTTCAATTTCCAAAATCATCGTGAGGGTCGGTCATACTCCAATACCGCGTCATATGATATGATATGATCATTGGACTGCCAAGTCAAAGGTTTCGAGTTCGAATCCGAGGCACGCACGTGTCATGTGCGTATTAATTCAAAATAAAATCGTTATTGCGTTCATATGTAAGTATTAAGGATGTTACAATAATTTGGTATCTGCATGAATGAATATGAATGCATTCTGACCTGACATTATAGTCCATATCGGTGATACTGGGGACATCTGGGTCTGTGTACTCGACGGCGCCGTATCCATCAGCTGATATGGAGCGGACGGTATTCCCGGACACGTAGAGGATGGACATGTTGCCGCGGGTGGCCTTGCACGACCGATGGTCAAACCTGACGGGTTATACGGATAGATTAATACGGTAAGTAGGTAAATATTACAGTTGCCTTCTGATAGAGTTTTTTTTTTGAGCTCTCGGAGGTGAGGTAGGGCCTCATAATCTGTGGAAAATGGTCACTCTGTTAGTCGAAGGAATCCGATATGATAGCCATTGGTTATCCACGGGGATTTCCACAAATGGCATTAAAAAAATGCTGGGTTAGGCATAGGTTATGGTCATATTCACCACCACAGTATGCCCCAAGAGATATTCTAGTAGGTAAGTATATTGTATTTAAAATCTTTATCTTTAAGTATTTCGTCTATACTACAGTATAAAGAGGTAATATTTGCCAATAAACTCTAAAACTACTGAACCGATTTTAATAATTATTTTAAGTACCATTAGAAAGCGACATTATTCCCGATTAACAAAGACTATTATTATCCCGCGAGATACTATGCAGGCGAAGCCGTACATACAAGACTCAATATTATATGCCTCGTGAGTCCTACTTAGAACTGGCTCAATGGTTTCATTGTTCTTCAAATAACATGCAGTCCATTTTCGTAGTTCGGTCTAATCAGGTTTACTCAGCCTCACCTCAACGCATATCCGTGATGACAGGAGCATAGAAAAGTCCCTGGTATGTTGACACAGCCCTGGGAGCACACCTCTTGGGAACACTCGTCTATATCCTCACACGTCACCTGATCTGCCGCTAAACGGAATCCAAAGGGGCACAGGCAATGCGGGCCTACGGGGGTCGTCTGACACAAGTATGAACAGGTACTGTTGGAGCATGCTGATGCTGAGAACAAAGATCCTGCATTATTTATCAAGCCTGTATTCTCCCCCCACCCCTCACAGAGTGGTAATTCTATGGAGGGGTAATTCTCGTCTCCGTAATGTGTGGATGTGTGATCATTCTTAACATATTATGACCCCTCCATGCCTCGGAGAGCATGTAAAGCCATCGATCGCAGACCTAAAAAGTCTGATTACTAATGTATCCTGAGAATATCGGTAATAATCGGTATTGCCCAGAAATTGGGTTATGGACGTCTAGTGACACTCGCATCATGTAAAATATTAATATTCAGCCGCATTTATTTTGCAGTACATCAGTACTTATGCTTAGTTCCACAATAGCAGGCCACCCTATTGCCATTAACTGGGCACTAATCGAAGCTCCGAGCCACATTGCATAGAATTCAAAGACTGAACCATCCAGGAATCGAACGAAATGAGTAATTTACTTACCTATCACCTTTGATAAATACTTGATAGTGATAGTTAATTCTGGTTTCGGGATCCGAAAGTGCATAATTTTATTAGAGTTTGGATTTGTACCTGTTAAAGGGACTAAAAATACCAGCGAACTGTGGGAGATCAATATGATCCTTCAGATACACCTGTGATCTGGTCAAGTATTGTTATTTCCTTACCACAGAGTCCGTTTTCGTCTGATCCGTCGATGCAGTCGTGTTTCTTGTCACACACTTGATTCCAATCAATGCATTGACCGCTGCTGCAGAGGAAGCCATCACTGCATTCGGCTAGCGAGTGGACTAAAGGAAATAGGTGGGATGTCTTGTTCACTGTTGAAAACGAGGATATTATATTGAATTACTTGCTCTGCCCCATAGCGTGATGTTATATAGATTAATCTTTCAAATCGGGGGATGCAACGAGCCATTAGGTTCCAGTTTAAATAAGCTGACCTTGCATCAGTTTCATTAAGTTTTATAAGCTTTTCGAGCACTTAGAGAAACCATCTTATCTATCCGGCAGTCCCCGAAGTTGAAAAATAAAGTTTAATAGCTCACCTGTCCGGCAGGCTTCGGGAGTTTCGTCGGAACCGTCGAGGCAGTCCAGGCGCTTGTTGCAGAGCACGTTGCGTGGTACACACTGCACTTGTTGCGCGCACGCAAACAGCCCGTGGGGCGCGCAACGATACTCGCAACCGTGCTCATCCGTGCTGCCTGGACACTCCACCTTCATGTTGCACCTACACCACCATGATATGTTAAAGATGGCTTTTAATCATACTCTTCCTAACACTTTTTGTCTCTTAAGCTGGTCTTCCACAGAAAGAAAATTGGCAATGAAGCTACTGTCCTTGACTTTGCAGTAAACGAGCAACGTTGAAGTCAGTGGGGTTAAAATGGCCAGTTTTAGTGACCTTGCATTGTATTAACTTTTCGTAGACTTAGAGGTCATCTCACTCGTATTAAGACTCAACAAAAGTCACCAATATAGCCAGCCTGCCTCTTCTAACTAAACGCTGACAAAATTGTCTTTCGGTTTCTGCCACGAACACGTGTTTACAACAAAATGTTGGAAACCCAGCTTAAGAGACACGCACAATACTCCATAAACGCGTCCAGTCCCACATATTTCGCTGATCCTCAAGAATAAAATACCCATTTACCGACTAAAAGGAAAAAATTCCCATCCTTAAACCCAGGCCACAGCTACTAAGATAGAATTTACTTAATATCTGTCCCACAGCTATGGTTGTACTTCGAGATCCGCATACATGTACGTCACCACATCTCCTCAGAATAGACGTGCCGATAATTAGTCATGACATTCATCAAAAATTACTTGATCAAAAACAAACAAACTTAGATTTCATTTCAAAAACAAACTTAGACTTCGTAAATAATCTGTACAAAATTTAATGAAGTCCTAGCCAAGGAGCACAAATCATTCATCAAGTACAATCTTTACCAAACTCATTATAACCAGCACCATCAGTATGTTAATATATATCTTAGATAGGGTTGAATATAATACGCTCAATGTAAAAACAAACCACCACGAATAATTGGAATCCCACCACCAACTAATCTACTACTAACTAGTATGTTCTACGACAACACAGGAACAGTATGGCAATATAGATCATCTAACCGAGCTGTGTGAGGCAAGCAAATGCTCTTATTGTGCTCACAAGTGTACTCCCAAGGGGCACAACTCGGAGTCTCTTCCTGTGAATACGAGATGAAAGTTAGCATCATACAAAGCTGCAAAAGAAAGCCTGCCAAACAATACAAGCGTTTAGCTTAGTACGAAGGGTAACAATAATGCTAGTAATGTGCGACCCACATATAACCTATTTAAAAAAAAAGTTTGAGTAATGAGTTATGAAAGAGGTAAGAAGATGAATGAAGCCCTATTACTTGATACCTTGAAACACGCCTGTATTCCCCGAAAGATTACGTAGAGTACCTACGTAATTTCAGTTAAAAAAGGTAAAACTCTTTACTCATTTTCCACGACATTTAGAAAAATGTTCTTATTATGCATCTCCTACTTACAATGATCGTCTCAATCGGCGGTTCATCACAGTCTTCCTCATCAGAGTAATCCAAGCAGTCCTGATGGCCGTTGCATCTCTTACTGAATTCCACGCAGTCCCTGTTTTTGCACTGATAGAACCCTGGACCGCAGATCATTTTTACTGCAACAAGATTGATTTGATTTGAATTCTTGATTCTGTTCAGCCAGATCAGAAATTGACCAGATAGGCTGTGACGAAGTAGATCTATAGGATAAACTTATCCTGAGATATGTTGTTCAGAAATCGGATTGCGTAGATCCGATGGCAGTCGCCATGAAGACGATCCCTGTATAGTTGGGATAATTATATTCTAAGAAGCTGTTTAAAGTTATATACGAGTCGAGCAGCATTCTCCAGCCTGCTCGGGAAACCTTTCTTTCCTTGCCCCATAGCTACGCTCATGGGATTCTTGACGATTATCACGACCATGACTGACCCTGTGCATAATATCTGGAAATCCTATGCTCTCAGCCTCGGTATGAAGATAGACTAGCTCATTTATGCACCACCCACAGTATGAACCATTCTTTAGATGATAGAAAAGAATGAGGATCACTTACCACAGTCCACTTCGTCGGAGCCATCCAGACAATCTTCTTCACCATCACATTTCCACGTCTTCAATATACAAGAGCCTGATACACACCTGGAACGAGCGAGTTTTAAATGTTCCTCTAGCTCCAACAATATGGAGATAAACCACTTCGTCAAGTACAACATAAAGTGTCAAAATTTGATTGTTTAAGTAAAAAATAAGAAAAGCATCTTCTCAATAGAGTTGGCTCATCAATTGAATTTGTATGGAGAATTTGCGCTATTAAGCTATTTGACTGATTATTTTTATGACCCACATGACCGCCATACCATGAATAGAGACGATCATAAAACAAAATTAAAATCAGTCCAAAAATAAGGGATTTACTTAATTATTTAAATATTATGCAAGACAGTGAGCTCACTAATAGCGAGTTATGATGTAACAATATAATAATTAGCGTTTATAGGTAGGATCAGAGGCCATACCATAGCGTCTAAACGGGATCATTTTTAGGTTGTGATTAAGGAATGGCGCTATTTACTATGTAGAACGGCATCCGTCTCTCTCAATCGCAATAACATGATACGGATTCAACTCGTGAATTACGGCAGTGCTACTTACATGAACTCGCTCTCATAACAAACGTGGGTGTCACACTCCATGGGCAGCTCGTCCGCGCCATCGGGGCAGTCGCGGAAACCATCGCAGACTTGAGTCCGGGAGATGCAGATAGAGCTATTGCTGCATGCAAACTCTGATGTACTGCACTTTGGAGTTGGAGTTACTGAAGGAATTTAGAAATAAAAGTCTTTCAAGATTTTGTGGTAATTTCCGGTTAAGTTCATCGGACGCTTTAGTCCCTAAGCTACGGAGGCCATTACCTATGATATCGAATTTTTCTACCACATTCTACGTCTTAAGGTGACTTCAGCAACATCTTATCTATTAAAGTTATGTATCTATGTCCTTTAACGCACTCAATTTACTCTACAGGGGGTTCAATACCGAACAATTGCCTAACCTTGTTGATGTGACTTTATTGTGAAAGAGAAGTTTGATATCTAAGGCAGTAGTTTCGTACAATGGCTTTTTGACGGTAAATATAAAATATAATGAACCTATATAAAAAAATATGATAAATAAAATGCCTATAACATTGCTCTTGCGTTTTTTCCAAGATAATGAATATTTAGCTCACCTGCATCAACAGAGGAACACATTGAAGGTTTGTGTTTATTGACACACACACCGTGGCAGAAAACTTCGTCATACGAACATGTATTTAAGGGTTCCACTGTAAACGTAAAAGAAATTAAAAATGCAAAGATCTAAGAAGAAGTCGCATAGTACAGCATCTTTAGCGATTAATTGACCACTAGTTATTAACCACGAGATTTGACTAGTTCAAATCGAAACAAAATTTTGTAAAGTGGTATTTTGTCTAAGCTTTCAACTAATTAGGTGTTCATGAATTGTTGATGTAGAATCTGCCAAACAACAACCGACCTCATCATAGTTGAGAAAAGGTTGAGATTCTACTAAGCAAATAAAAGAAGGCAACAATTTTGTCGTTGTAATTGGACAGCAACTTACCAACACAGCCTTCTTCATCTTCTCCCTTCGGACAGTCCACCTTACCATCACACTTTTCACTTTTCCTCACACAAACATTACTCTTATGGCACAAGACCTCATCAACATCACAAGTCGCTAACTTGGTGCATTGGCCATCTTTGACCAGCAGCCCAGGGGGGCACAAACATTTGTACCCCAATTGGAGAATGGAGTGAATGGAGTTCTGTTGGAGGGTCTGGGGCTCATGGGGCTCTTGCACACAGACATCAGAACAGGCATGATTCTTGAGACATGGATGGTTTAGAAGCGGGTCCTTAGGATCGGGAGGGGAGTTCGTTGCTTGAATTAGGAGTTGAGTGTTGTTTGGGAAAAGAGCTGAAAAAAATAAGTCACAGGTTAACTTAAAGAATCAGGTAGGGAAGAAGTGTACGTGGCTCTCATTTATAAAAACTCTCCATGAACTAAGAGCCTAAAGGACAGAGAAGAAAGTAAGAAGTTTTGCCTACATTCTTATAACTTTTTAAAAGTCTTCCAAAATATTTCTCACATGCATATCCTTGATTTATCTCTTACCCAGATCGATCCTGCGTATCTTCTGCGTGGTCTCATGTATGTCTGACCAGAACAGTCTAGAGGTTCGTCTGTCTGTCCAAAAGACGTAGTTGTCAGCTATAGCGAGGCTTGTAATCGTTGTTGCGAGCTCTCGATAGTTTTCTCTACCGGTGCCTTTAAACAGAGATGATAGAAAATAATGAAAAAATGCAAAAATGGCTGGCTTTGTAAAAAGAATATGTCGGGATTTTCAGTCCCCTTCGACTTTAAAAGTACTCTTCAATACACTTGTGAGAAGTACTATGCGTCTCCGGTCTGGAATCCTACATATCGCGTACACATAGATCGAATAGAACGTATCCAAAGGAGCTTTACTAGATATTTGAGGTTTAGATGCCCAAGCTGTTTGAGAGAGTCTACTTACCCCCAAAGGCTAAGCCATTTTAAAATGTTATCTTTTGAAAATCGCAGAACTGTCGCAGACCAGATACTGCTTTATAAAATTGCAAATGGCTTAGTAAACGTTCCGGATCTTATAACAAAATTAAGAATCACTGTACCCCGTAACATATATGTAACATATAGATCTACTCGCAGAACAAACACTTTTACCACAATAGCATATCGTACAAATCTTGGCAGCACCGCTCCCATAAACCGTTTAATGGGAAACTATAATGCAATAGCTACACGAACCAATAGCATCGACATCTTCTCTAATTCGATACAACAATTCGTCTTAGACTCACCACCAATATAGTGTCACAAAACGAATCAACAAACGCCTCTTCCATAGCATCTCGAAATCAAATTAATTAAAATAATTGCATTCCCTACTATTTCTATTCTATTATTTTTTATTATATTATAATTATATAATTATTTTATTGACGGTACAACTAATGATCTGTTTAATTTTAGTAATTAATAATTAAATAGTTATAATTGACAAATTGTTTCAATTAATGTTTTATATTTTTATTTTATAATTAGATTGTGTAGGATCTTATTGTATGTACCAAATTAAGTTATTAAATCTATAACTATGTAATTGCTGTGTACTCCTGTAATTGACAAATTCACTCTGTTCTCTATAATAATTTAAGTTTACGAGCCTTTGTATTAGTGAATAAGTCGTTGGAGTACCATAACAATAAATAAAAATAACGCTATATAGTATAGGTGCTCAGGCGATGAAATTAAAATGCTTTATTTACGCACACTATGTTATTTATTGTCTTTACAGCTATAAGGAGGTTTATAGAACACAAGAATAGATTACAAAGACTAGCGTGAAGTATGAATGAGAAAAATGAAATGATAGGCAGAGAAATAGGTCGATATTTAAGCGAAAGGCAAGAGAATATTCGAGGTACAAGCGAGCGTTCAAAATAAAAATAAAAAACATTTTTTTTTATTTTGAAGAAGGTGCCTTAGATATACTGAATATCCTAAACGTAATGCATTCACTCGGAATCAATGAAACTGGGTTCTCATGGATTTCAAATCATGAATGGCTTTTGTTGAAAGATTGAACAGGATTAGTCGATTCATTATGCAAAGACATTACTATCCTGCCTGTCGATTCCTGACATGAACTAGCTAGTTACATCATAAATGGTCTTGTAACACATGTTTCCTAGTATGAATGCTGGGTTATGTAGAGCGATTGGGGATGGAAAATTGTCATGTTAAATTTTAGAACAGATAGCAACTTACCTTCAGGGTGTATGTAATCGATGATGCCGTTGCTCTCATCTGATATGCACACTTGATCCATTTGCTGGACGTAGCGCAATCGGACGTGAGGCCCTAGAATTGAACACAATTTTACATACAACATCTTTTCGTTGTTTATGTATTATAAGTACGGGCTGCGGAGAACGCCGCTGTATACTTAAGACATTTTGACCCTGGTTTCGAAAATAAACATCTTTACCAGGTCCTAATGACCCCTACCTTTTAAGTTATTCGTGATAACATGCTTTCTTTCTTCACCGTCGAGTCCAATGCTGTCAATGTGTATACTGTTGTGCATGTCACTCTCCATCATGGCAACCATCATCCTCCTAGATATTAAACAAATGTTAACACATCGACGATCAATTATTGGCTGACACGAAAGAAATACGCAAAATTGAAAACTTCAGCACTACCGAATGTTATAAAATACACTACTATGTTATATTGAATTTCCTTCACTGAGGACCCCTAAAACCCACTGATTGGTAGCCTGACATGTCAAAACTTATGCAGTAATAAGATCTGTCTTGTCGCCTACGAATAAATAATACGAGTATTATTTATTCGTAGCTTGTCGCATACTCTTTACTATTTATAAAATAAAAAACAAACAAATTTCCCAACATACCCATAGTCCGGCATCACACAGAAGCTGATAGGAACCTCCTGCTCTTGGAATCGATGCACCTGAGCGCGCCTCTGTGTTCTCAAAGACAGTGCTTCTACCAGACGACGCCCCGCGTCTAACACGTAGAGGGTGTCCGTTGCATAGTCTAGAAATAATGGTCTGATTATAGAATTTCTATCGAGAAGTCCACAGTTATATCCTAGAACATTCCTCTAAATTCCATCTTTGGATACCCATAATCATCATAGTTACAAGGAATGTTTCAACTAAATTACCACCAGTCCACAGGTTACCCTTTAGTCATCTGTCAGTTTCTTC
This sequence comes from Subacronicta megacephala, assembly GCA_958496365.1. NCBI lineage: Eukaryota > Metazoa > Arthropoda > Insecta > Lepidoptera > Noctuidae > Subacronicta > Subacronicta megacephala. The sequence goes on from OY292536.1 coordinate 8,356,829, forward strand.
TTATCTGAAATGGTATTATTGCACTTTGATTAAACTAAAACGTCATCTAGATACGCAAGAATTTTCCCTAAGACGGTAATTTTTCTGGTTGGCTGCTGGTTAAACTTAGTTAGTAGAAGTTAACATAAATAGATGTAAAGTATGCAGGAAAACAAGTCTTTTCTACATTCAATATACCTAAAGGGGTACTCATTTAAAAAAAATGCTATATTGATATTATATAAAACGTTTTACCGTAATCCATATCCACCACTTTCTCTAGGCCGCTGTAAACCAGCAAGTGAGTGATGCCCAGAGTGAAGTCACTCATGTTTATGTAGCTGATCGTCTTTCGCTGTCCGTCGTATATATATAGAGAGTCTGCAATTAAATAAGTCTATAATAAAGCTATATGTGGAAAATTCAGTTAAGAATTTTAACTGAAGTAGTAATGGAAAATCTACATTGTCTCGACACTGAAAATTTATAATATTATTATATATATAATTCCTCTTTACAAATTACTCCATTTATTTATAGTTAAGTACAATATAGTTTCAGTAATTGTCAATGTACTGTGACTTCAACTCAACTCTGAATGGTGTAGTGAATAATGATAACCTTAATAAAATTGATATTTATAGGTTGTTTTTCTTAAGAAAACCTTCTTAAGGCTTCTAGAAGGCTGGGAAACGGGAGAATCTCTTAAATATAGAGAGAAAAAAATATTTCAATGGCAATATTAACTTCACCATAACTGGCAGAATTTTACAGAGAAGGAAATAATCAAAATAAAACAAGTAATAACATACCTAGGTAGATTTAGTACTGCAACCTTTATATTTCTATTGTATTATCACTGATGTTTCGTGTGTGACTCACCCCTGGAGCTATCGTAAGCCATGGCCTGGACGCGTGCGATGTCGAAGTGCGTGGCGTGGCACTCAGCGTTGCCCAGAGTGTCGAACTGCAGCCGCGTGAACAGCTGCTCACCGCCCACCACCAGGTACTTAGCACGGTAATCACCAACGTCTAGACAAAAAAAAAAATTCGCTAAGCCTGGCGAGATCTATATACATACATAGTGGGCTATATTTGCGAATGTAACAATACGTATTTATATAAATATCGTTTCCAATTATCATCCCTTACTGTATTACTGTTTCAAGTACAATATTGGACGGTTTTATAAAGTTTAATAAAAACTTTACAGTAGTCCAATTCAAGCAATTATTATTTTTAAGCTACCACCATTTCTAATAGAACTACAATTTGCATAAATCTATGTTATATCTATAAATATATTGTTAAGAGGATAGTATCCGCTTCGCGCCCCATACAAACGCAGTTTGGCCCTTGCTTGAATTTTAAACAATGAAAGTCATTGAAATTTTGCAGTAACAATCTTATCATTAATATACGTGTTCCTGTAATATAAAATTTCATTTCAATATACGGTTAAAAAGTTACACGAGCTCAAAGATTGGCAATTTTCGTTGAAAAACGGCCCAACTTTATGCTAGTATTTCTCGACAATGTATCAATACAGAAAAGTTCTGATTCGAAGGAAACCCAGATAATATAGTGAATATTTTTTTACAAGATTTTTTTTTACATATTAGCAATATTATAGGAGTAATCTCCAAAATTCGGAACATACGAAATACGCGTGAAAATGTTGCTGTTTCTCCTCTCGGGCACGCGTTCGCATCGCGAGGGATAGAGACAGCGACAACTGTGCAACATTGTTGCGTTCGCGAGGGACACTCCTCTTAAGTAATATTTTGTGGGTTACGCAAACGCACCATAGATTTTAAAAGACGAGGAAGGAGATGAAACAATGGAAGTCATTATGTCTCCAGTAGGAGATGAAACAAAAGTAGCAATTATGTGTCCAGTAGGAGATGAAAAAAAAGTAGCAATTATGTGTCCAGAAGGAGATGAAACAAAAGTAGCAATTATGTGTCCAGAAGGAGATGAAACAACAGTAGCAAATTTGTCTACAAATACTGTGTGACGACTCTATAGACAGTAACCTATCTACAAGTACTTACGATGGCACTGGTTATCCAATATGTCCATGCCATCGGGGCAGGCGCACACGTGGCTCACGTTGGACGTGACGAGGCACAGGTGGGAACAGTTGTTGTTGCTGCAGGGGTTCCAAGTGGCGTTCATCAGTACCGGGTGGTACATGTGCATACCTAGCGGAAGGAGGGGGAGAATGTTAATCTAATTCTCTTTAAAAAACATTGCCAAAAACAAATATTTTTCCCAGTATCGCGGATGCGTTTATAAACCAGATTTTCACACATAGACTCGGGCTACCTATAGGGCATTTAAAATAATTGGTTCCATGCGGGAACCTGCTACTCGAGCGCAGAAACGGTTGGTTAATCTAACCGCATTAAGTTTTAATAGTTAACTACCATATATATGCTGTTTCTTTTTGACCTGATATTTCAAGGTTCTCAACATTAAATATTATGTCATTAACACTAATAAAAATAAAGTTATAAAAATAACTTGACAGAATAATATCACATGCTATTTTTGATAGATCGGTGTTTAAACAATCAGCTGACTAGCATTGTTTACATATCTAGTCCGCGTTCATTCAACTTTTCCACCAAGATAAAGAAGCATGGGCACACGCAGACGCTAGGTGACGTAATGAGTTGAAGGTGATGTCATGTAGTGACGTCACAGACCGTATTCGATTAATTTCAAATTGCAAAGATTTTTTTAATATTTCTGGTCATTAAGAGGCCAGTTATTGTATTAAAAATGTATTAGAAGAACGAGGGAAGCAAAAATTCTTACCTTCAATTGCTATTTTGGTAATAGGGGACAGTACTACCTAAAGGGAAGAGAATTGAGCTGAATGGTGCCTTCGCTACCGCTGTTCTAAGCATAAGGTGAACTCACCAAGTACAGGAGTATCCAGGGTAATGAGTACGTTCCTCTTCTGTGCGGTGCCGTGCAGCTTATCTGTCGTTTGGATGCTGTTGGAGGTCCAGTCACTCCAGAACACCGTGTTCTCAAACACGGAGATGGAGTACGGATGGTGAAATGGCTCTTCAAACAATGACTGTTAGGGTAAATACAGAAGTTTAGGTAAGAAGTCTACCATGATACGTAAGTTGAAATGATTTGACTTGATAGAATTACAAGGTCCATTTTCGCTTGCAAGACTATTTTACTAGTATGACTTCTGTATCTATATTATGTATGTCTGTCAGATATAGCTTAGCTTTTATTCACAAAGAATGCTCCGAGCAAGCACAGCAAAGTTACTTTTTGCAGACTTTATGAAATTTCCTAGTCGCATCCAAAAAATACTCAATTGAGGCTGCATTCGCGCAGCTGTGATATAATAATATATAATATACGTAATAAATAATACTTAATAGTTAGTTACATATCTTTAGGGAATATTTTAATAGCTTTCTGATCAGTCTGTAGGTGGCATAATAATGCAAGTTTTATTTTACACAGTTTGTTGTTTTGTTTGTTCTGTTACGCCAAGTAACTAATAGAAAAACGTGGATAGGCCGCGAAGGTTCTAGATCCGTTATAGAAGCACGTCGAAACACAAAAGAATGTACCCGACTGTGCCCCTCGCAAATAATAACAATTCAAGGCCAAGGTCACGGGTCAACGCCCGGAAACAATAGGCGGTTAGGTACCTACACGATTTTTATCGACTAATCGCGACCATTCGACTCTGGAATCTTCATTGCGCGTATAAATACCGGTCGTGAGGGCTAGGCAGAGTAGTCTTGTGTTGGAAGCGAACAAGTGAAGATCGAAGTGAGTTAACAAGTGATTAATTGTGCGATATTGTTGAGTGTAGTGTACAACTATAGTGACGTTGTGGTGATTTCTGTTGTGTTTTAGTGTATTTAATTAAAGTGTTTGTTTGTTTCTTGGTAAATTGGTGTTGATTAATTTATCCCGAACCCCAGCTCGTAACAGTTCCTTTTCAGATTTCCCTAGATATAATGAAGACAGTTAAAAGATTAAGCTAAAAGATTGATCAGTTTCTATAAAAACACATTGTCAAAACCAGGAAGGACCACACATATCCTAGCGGCACTTTATACCATTAGACTAATAAGAAAAGGACTGACGTGTAAATCCAAAACACTGTAACTAAACATACAGAGTTTTGCTAAAACAATCGTTAACATTTTCTTCAAGTTTTATAGAGGCAATACACGTTTACTTAGATTATTCTAATAGTTTGAATAGTATGGTTGTGAAATATATATGGCTCGATAAAACGTAAAAATACCTTTAATTTGGTATATAACACATAATATAATGTTATAATAACATTACCAAAACATCAATCACATCACAAAAACTAAAAAAAGTTTTAAAAGCCCTTTTCACGAAATAGATATTTCTGAGATACAGTGTTTTGGATTTACACGTCAGAGGAGGTCTTAAATACCCTTCGCAGAGGTCCAAATGGTCCCCAAAGCTTTCATTAAAACAAGAAACTCACATAAACATGCATTCCATCGATCATGACAACTTTAACGGTCTTATCCACGAAGTACAAGCGTCCATTGGGTGCATCCACGGCCAGGCCGCTGGCGAAGCCGTCCATGTGGTCCACCAGCACTGAGGAGTTGGACCCGTCCATGCGCGACGACATGATCACTGCCCGCCCATGCCAGTCCGCCCAAAACATCTTACTGGAAGGTGAAAGATGAGAAGCCCATCACCGTCAGCCTAAATCGTAGAGGAGTCTACTAATGACGTAAGTAATATAAGTGGCTCAGAGTCATCACCAATCGTAGTTGGAATTTATAACTCTTTGTTCAGCAGTGGACTTCCTTTGGCCGATATGATCCAAAGTCAAGCCATGATAGTTAGTAATATTATGGTCATAGAACTGCTAAGTCAAAGTAGGAAAACTGCATGGATGAGGGATTTTCTCGACGGCGAGCGTGTAAAATCTGCCAACTCGCATTAGGCCCAGTATGGTGGGTTATAGCCTTATCCCTTTCATCTTGAGAGAAGACCAGCAGTAGGACAACATAATGAGTTGTTGATATTCATGATATAGTCCATAATCGAGTCTAGTCTTCTATCTTCTTAAAAGACTTACCCATTCCTGGCATCAAGGGTAACAAATCTGGGGTGCTTAGTGTCCGTCTTAATGGTGGTACATATGGAGCCGTCCGCTCTACACGCAGATATGATGCCGCGCTCAGCGTCACTGAAGTAGATGTTCCCGCCCAAGTAGTCCACTGCTATATCTCCCGGGTCTTCAAGACCGAGGCCCACTAAGACCTGCGAAGAAAAATGTTTGGCATTGTCTGTCTGTAGAAAAGACAGTTTGGAAGGAACTATGTAAAGTAATTGCTTAGCGACATGTGATGTGTGAACGTGAAGAGCATGTTGCCATAAAAGTTTTGAGCATGAATGTGAATGAATATAAGAGAGGGAAACCTAAGAAAAGATTAATGGACTGTGTAAGAACTTATAAATGGAATTGAATTGGAAGATGATGGCTGATAGAAATGTATGGAAGAAAAAGAGAATAAACAGACTCAATTATGATAACAGCAGGATGAAGATTGTCTGTCTGTCTGAACTCTGTAGCGGTGACCCAGGACCCATCCAGTCTCTGACCAGGGACGGTCTGACTCTTATAATTCAAGACTAGTTCCGACCAATTAGCGACTAACACTATGTTCAACCAGAATTAAAATCTGTCATGGTTGGCCCAGCCGGAAAAGCTATAACGTAAAGATCCTAAATAAATATTGGTAGCATTGGAAAGTGAACTTATTTCCTTAGTATTAAACACACTCACCTGCTTAGTCTCCTTGACATCGTCTAGCTGAGCCTTGAATATGGACTGGTGACCCTGGGCTGTCTCCACCCAGTAGATGTAAGTACCGTCGAACGAAACGCCATGAGCCTGTTGAGAATTTAAAAGAAAAACCAATCATTGTTCAACCTTAGAATAGAGATAAGGAATTCCTTGTGAGCACTAAAAGAACTAGGGGGTTAAAAAATCATTCACATTACTGACCTGTTTGATGTCAGTGGCAACGGTGACCATCTGCTTAGACTTGACTTTCAGGTACCTGATGTCGTTACGAATACTGAAGAACAACATGGCTTCGTGTCCTAAAAAAATAATTTTATAATATATCAGAAGTAATATATATACCTAAATCTCTAGATAGACTGCCTCATTAGTCTAGAGGTCCTAAGCGCGACTGCTACGCTAGAGGTCCTGGGTTCAATCCCCAGGTCGAGCAAAGTGGTATAGGGTCTTTCTACGAAACTCTCAGTAGCAGCTCGGAGTTTGGATCTGTGCCCGCTTAATGGCAATAGGCTCGCCCCCTATACATTTGGTATGTGAGCCTATAGCCATTAACCAGGCATAAATCCAAACACCAAGCTGCTACTGGTAATTACATTGCTCGACCTGATATTCGAACCTAGGTCCTCTAGCGTAGCAGTCGCGTTTAGGCCAACTAGATGTTTATAAAACAACATCAAATTATAACAAAAATGTTTCGACATAAATGAACTATGTACATGAATTTTATTTATTTAATAATAGATAAGACACATATTAACCTATACAGGGTGTAAGGGACATCGACGCACAACCGCTTACCATGAATTCAGGTACATGATTCTAAAGCCCCCTGCGTAGATACTTTTCGTAAGTTATTAAAAAAAATATTTGCTTTTTCATACAAAACTGCGATACCTACACGGTCAAATTGTATGGAACAGTTTTTTTTTTATAACCAACATATCTACGCCGGGGGGTCCAGAATCATTAACTGAATTCATGGTAAGCGGATGTGCATGGATGTCTCTTCCACCCTGTATACATAATAATACCGAAAAAAAAAAAAAGAAATACTATGTACATTGTACATGTATGTATAGGTATTGGATAAAAATAACTTACCCGAAGCATAACACAGATACCCAAACTCATCCTTAGTATACCCTGGATCACATTCACAAGTATAATGTCCGTCGGCGTTCACACAAGTGTGGGAACATTGCGGCCTCTCTAGCTGACACTCGTTGACGTCATCACACTGCTTGGTGACGTAGTTGTACTGACGCATGGACAGTGACGTCACGCAGAGGCACTTGGGCCCGTAGCGGTCGGGGGAGCACAGCGTGTTGTTCCCCAGGCAGCTGTGGTTGGTGCACATTGTATGCCCTGCAAGAGGGAGGTATTGGATATTTTTGCTTGGAAGTTTGGTTTTATGTTTTCCACAATATCCGTCACCACCCAGAACGCCGAGTGCAGTGATAGCCTTGGGATATTGCCATAGGATTGCCCTGTCAAAGGTCTCGAGTTCGAATCTAAGGCAAGCACGTATAAATACTTAATTATCACGCGCTTAAAACGTTGAAGGAAAACATCGTGAGGAAACCTGTATACTTGAAAGATTTTCTCGATAGCGTGTGAAGTCTACCAACCCGCAGTAGGCTAGTCTGGTGGACTACATGGAAAATAGAAAGAATCCCTCAATCAATTTGTAAAAAACCAATGACGCTATGAGACATCAAAGCCACAAAAGTGAGTGTAATAGAAACCTACATTTCGCACAAAATGGTCCCTCATCGCTGGCGTCGCGACAGTCCTGTATACCATTGCACATCATGGTGCTGGGCAGGCAGTACGAGGAGTCCAGACACTTGTAGTTACGCTCGCCCGGGCCCGACAGCTCCTGGCAGTAAGAGCCGTCCAGGATTGTGTGTGGCAGCGACACGTGCCCTGCAGGAAAGGATGGAACACAGTTGTAAACGCATAGAAATAATAGCTATAGTTGTCAGAGGGTGGGCAATTATAAATACCTTAACACAAACATGTATGTTCTGTCATTTGTATATCATTGAACTCTTCCTAAACGGCAGGACCAATTTCAATATATTTTTTTGTATTATTGGACCACTGGAGTTGGTTCTGGGCGCAATTATTGGAGGTGGTGCTGCGATTGTGTCAGATTCAGAAACAAATCTTTACATAAACTTAGGTTTATATGGTAGCCATGCGTACATATACACACGCACCTTACGGCAGTATGTTTATATCTTATGGAATAGCGGGCGAGCCTATCGCCATTCAATCAAAACACCGAGCTGCTACTGAGAATTTCATAAATCTGCTAAGAGAAATACATAAGTAGTTGTCATGGCGTGTGTAATAGTTTTGGTAGTAGTACCTAGTGTCTCGCTGGCATGTCTATGTGCCATTGGCACGACCGAGTAAGTTTCTAATAACCCTCCCACAGAATAACGACATGAAGTAGAAGTTGCGTTTCTTTCGGTAAGTGTGGAACGCCCAATTTCTCCTTTAGTCCCCTTCTTTATCTTTTTCTCCTTCCCCACCCTAATCCTTTACAGAGTCGGCAATACGCGAGTGATGCTCCTGGTGTTGCAGGCGTCCATAGGCTTCGGTAACCGCTTAAAATTAGGCAACCGTATGCTTATTTGCTACCGTAGTGGTATGAAAAAAATGTGTACACTTACTGCATAAATCGTTCGCGTACTCATCACTCTTGTCCTCACAGTCGTACACACCATCACACACCCACAGGAACGAGATGCACTTGCCATCATTACACTGGAAACCTTTGCACGTCGACTGTTGAGAAGACAACATAAGTATCAGTTATTCCATACCACTGTTCGCGTAGCACTCAAAAAACATAATTCAGTGTTATTTTTTATAAAATAACTGCAGCACTGCGCTCCAAAACCCTAAATACGCATAGCTCAAAAGACCGTAAAGCAACTAGCCAGTGGGCAGGCCATGTCAACGATGACGATGAACTACATTTTATTGAATAGAACTGGAGCCCTGAGACAGTTAATCGGAGACACGGAGGAGATGGTGGGATGATCCTTCTTAAACATTGGAAGTAAGTAGCATAAATGTGAGAAAAGTGGAAAAAATCGGAGGGAGTCTTTTCTCAAGAATGGGTAAAAAAAAAAGAATCAAGAGACCCGCCCGCTCGCTCTGGCTTCACACCTGTATGCGGTAATAGAGATAGTGCCTTTCCATGTAGACTAAATTTTCAACAATTATCGTCATAATATTTCAACCAATTTACAGAAAACGTGTGCGACATTTCACCCTGTTCTCCACTTTTGGCATTCAGCTTCTGCCAGCAACCTTTGTTTTTTATAATATTACTTACATTATCTTTGGCGGTCGGAAGCGCGGTACAGTTAGCTTCGTCGCTGCCATCATCGCATTCGTTCTCCTTGTTACAAATCCAGGTGTTGGGGATGCAGCGCTTGTTATCCTTGCATAAGAATTGGTGTGTCTCGTTGCAGAACTCCTCATCAGGCGTGTGGTTTACTAAAAAGGATTGGAAACTTAGGACATATTACCTGGAGGAAGGTCAAATTGGCAACGTTTGCCGGGTAACTAGTAGAACTACGGAGATGAGTCACGAAGATTCTAGAACAGTCGCAGACACTAGTAGAAACACGAAAGAATACGCGCGATTGCATCACTCGCGAGTAATAACAGTTCAAGGCCGAGTTCAAAGGTCAACGCCCGGAAACAAAAGACGAACGAGTAACTACTCGTACTTTATGGACTAATCGGGATTTTTCGATTCTAGAATCTTCGTGGCACATATAAATATCGGTCGCGGGGGCAGGCAGAGTAGCCTAGTTTTGGACGCGAGCAAGCTAAGATCAAACTGTATTGATAAGTGCGATATTGTATGTTGGAAGAGTACAAGTATAATGACATTTGTAGTGAATTCTGTTGTGTTTCTGTTTAGGTACTTAATTAAAGTGTTTGTATGTTAATAGGTGTCAATTATTATCCCGAACTCCAGCTCGTAACAATATTAAATGTGGAAGAAGTAAGATTAAATCATTATACTGCAACAGCCTGTGTTCGCCAAAACTTACTACAAAAGTTCTCATCCGTGCCATCTTCGCAGTCGACGAAGCCGTCGCAGTACTGCGCCTGAGCAATACAGCCACCGCCCATGCACGGGAACTTGTCCTCGCCCAGGCACTCCTCCTCGTACACCTGCATCTCGTCCGTGAACTCCGCCGCACACCACGTGACGTACACCAAGAAAATCACACTTGAATAATTCATTCTGCAACAAAAAATAACGGTTAAATTATCATATTGTTTATTGAAAATGGGCGGACGGTCTAAACGGCGTACCTACTGAATAGACTATCCTGTAGAGTAGATGTGTCATCGTGAGTATACTTAGTTTTAAACGTGTCTTACGCGCTTCGCCTAAAAGTTTTACCGAGGCGCAAGAAACTGCGTTGTTGCGCATGCACAGATCCGATAAAAGAAGAAATAGTAACGACTACGTTTGTTGAATGGATTTGAGAAAAGTAGTATAACCTTCAGAACATTTATATATGAGAAAATTATTCTAACTAATTATTAGAAATCAACAGTAACTCACCTTTACGTGTCCTACAGTTTCTCCAATAACATGGTACCTAAATAAAGTGCAAAATAAAATTACAGTGTCGTATTTAAATATTTTACTTATTTCACGTGGTTGCAGTGCAAGTGGAAGGCAAACGGAAAGGGAAATAGATAGTAATTGTAGCTAGCTGGAATATTTTTTCAACTACCCCCAATTACCAGTAAATACATTTCATATAGATGTAACAAAACGTTTATACGTTATAAAATCGAAATCAAATAATTCATACTGCCATAGTAAGTATTGTATTCCTACCTAAATCGATACAATTACGACAATAAAAAACATTAAGTTTAACTTCAGTTTAAATATTATTATTGTTTGGAAAAATATATATTATTTGTAAAAATGGTATTAAAATATGGCAACGAAACGTACAGGAAAATGATGACAACTATTAAAACTTGCCAATTAAAAAAAAATATACAGATGTTTGGTAATCCAAGTTCCAGAAGGGTCTGCATTATTTAAATCAATGATTGCGCAAGATACGCGATTTGGAATAAATTGTTTCTCTAATAAGACAATCAATTATATAAAGTAAATTTTACAAGTCTAATATTTTTGTTTATTTTATAAGATAATACTGTAAAAAAAATACAAAATCAAGGTTTATGAAATTTGATCTCAGCAACCCTATTTTTTATTCTGTGGTTGACAGGTCAGAGTCCAACTTTCTCATAAGTTTATTAGAAGTTTTAATTGGTATTTATTGTAGTTAATAAATTACATTATTTGTTGTAGAACTCTCCGTCGTGTCTAGTGATAATCGGTATTGGTTTTCCGGCAGCCATGGCTTCTCAAATATCAAAATCCTTACTGAAAGTTTCCCACGTTAGCTCGACGGCTAAATTCGGTAGGTTTTCGTCAATTTTCTTATATTTTACAACATTTCTAAACATATTTTGAGTAATATCTTAATTAAGTGATAATGAATTATACAAATTTGGTATACAAAGCAGATAATTCTGTTTTGTTAAAAGTCTTTTATGCTCGTAAACTTTGGACTTTTGTAAGAAACTTAAATCGGCATTGTTGGCAATTAATTTCGTTACGTTTCCATGCCAAAATATGAGTGCAAGGTTCATCTTATATACATCCTGGAATGAATTCTTCTCTCTAAATTTAAACTGCTGCAACCTTGATAAACATTTCAAGTTCATGTTATATTTTTCCTAGTTTCTTTGATGATAATAATGTTGTAGATACTGCTAGACGAGCTCTAAGTGTGGGAGCAGCATTACAGCAGAAGAAGTCACTGCCGGACCGCACTGGCAAAAATGTGGTGCTTGTTGACGGAGTACGAACACCATTCTTGGTGTCTTTTACTGATTATTCCAAGATGATGCCCCACGAACTTGCAAGACATTCCTTGTTGTAAGTACATGTGTAAGAAAAAGTAGTTTTAATTAATGATCGTTAACATTTGTTACCAAGAAGTTTGAGTGTACAAGCATGTTACTTCAAGTAACTTGCAAAAAGCATAAATTCTTTTTTTTTTTAAGATTTCATAATAATCGTAATACCACCATGCCTGAAGGGTGAGCAGAAATAGACATTTTCAATATGCTGCATATATTGAAAATGTTTGGACAATTTAAATTGTATATTTTTAGTTATGTTCATAAATGTCTGGGCAAGATTTGTTTAAAATCCATTATAAAAGTAGAAAATTGGAATGGTATTTTTGTATAATAATCTCAATGGACAAAACCATGGCACATATTTACATAAAAACCTTTTAATCAAGAACCTATCTGTAAAGTAGGTTTTATTTAACATACAAAGTCCATAATATGCAGTTTTGCATGTAGTAAACAAACAGTGTAGGTCAAAGTATTATAATAAATCAACATTAAATAACAAGGTTGTTTATTATAGTAAATTATTTATCATTAATACTTATACTAGCTTTGTCCTGTAGTGTTTCCCATTATTGTGATGTTAATTTAATAAAGCTATGCTTTGAATCCTAAATAACAGTACCCTCAGACGAGGGATAGTGTTGACTTGTAAACATAACAAATTATTTGATCATGTGGTTTTCACAATCTCAAATATCCCTCATTAGTCTAGTGGTCCTAAGCGCGACTGCCATGCTAGAGGTCCTGGGTTCGATCCCCAGGTCGACCACAGTGTTTTTGGGTTTTTCTATTGAATTCTCAGTTGCAGTTTAGAATCTGGATTTGTGACCAGGGCTTGTCCCCTATTACATGGGACCTAAACATACCGGTAAAGTGTGAGTGTACACTTTACTTAACCCTTTAGGGGAGCCTGTATTCCCCCTGTGATGGTATGTTATGTTAAACATCCCTCACACAACAATAAAGTCACTTGGTTAGACGGAGAAAATTAAAAAAACTAATTGCAAAATTTGGAATTTCTAGGCTTCAACTGTGTGCGTTCGCGCAGCGGAATGTTGTTGAATTTAAAGATTTTAAGTATGCAGATATTTAGTGTATGACGTCGTATAATTGTGTATGGTAAAAAAAAATGTGTGCACGCAGCCATTGTGGAGAAATTCATCAAAAACTGATTCCGCTGGGCGAACGTTGTCCTGGCGGAACTTTTTTTAATCCATAAACTTTAGAAGAAAAAAGATGTGTCCAATAATTAGTGTGTATTTGTGTGTAATTGTGTATGTATGAATAACATTAGTGCATGCATAAACTTCGGAGAAATTCAAGTTTCCGCTACGCGAACGTTTGGCCATTAGCTAGTTTTCATATAAAGCGCTTACATAGAGAGCTGTAGAATTTTACATACATTGTTTTGAATTTGTTTATATTTGTTTAAAAAACAGATTTAGAAAAAAACGTAGGGCTTAAAAGATAAAAATATAAACGTAAAATACGCTTATTAGGTCTTAGTTCTTAAAGTATGCACTTTGGGGTCTAGATTTTCACGTTTATACAAACCTTGTAAGTGTCTGCAACATGTTGCCAAGTATCAATGATGTTCCGTTAGTAATTAAAGAGTTATAGGACAATTTACCATGAATAGATCACTGTTTACAAAGCAGTCAAATATCACGACGTTCTAAAGGAATTGCATGGTAAAATGTATGCCAATAATTAGTGTATTCATTCAACTATTCACATGCAAAATTTCATGTCATTAAATTCAGTAATTAAAGAAAAACAATTATAATACTGACGAAGCATCGAAAACCTACATAACCCGACCAAGTTCGGATAGCTACAAAAAAGCGGCCGTGCAATATATTTAGGTAACATCCCAAAATTTACAGTATAATACCGGTATTGAATTGGTATAGGTGATAACACAATTGTAGTTTCGATATAATTTATAGGTCATTTATTATTGTACACCTACCTTTTTAAATGTATTTGACTATGACAGAAAGTAGGTACTATTTACGTAGGTACTTTATTTAAGTATGCGCTTGAGACTTGAGATATAATCTAGATATATTAAAAGACAAATAAAATTCATACAGCTAATTTCTATTGAAGATTTCACGGATCAGGATTCTAACTATAGACCCCTTAGGGAAATTAAATAATTACCACATGTAAGTACCTACTACTGTTTAGGTAAATATTTATCATATTGTAGCTTATTACTACACTATTTAACCAATGGACTAGGCATGCACGAGCGTTCCCCTTTGCAAGTTTAGTGGATCAAACAAATCTAATAACTTAAAAAAAACTACTTCTTGAATCGATTTTTTAATTGATGTATACCGTTGTACTGTACTGTGACTTATGTATGTGAGCGTGTTCCTTAAGGCTAGTCCTTTGGTTAAATAGTCTAAGTATTGTAGTTATGAATTGATCAAAAATATTCTAGTGTGAAAAAATAGACAACGCGCTGCGCGCAACGAGCGATAGGCGGCTTCTCGCTTGAAACTCGCTTTTTTTGTTTTTTATTAAAAAAAAAAAAAAAAGCGGTACTTCCATCCTTGAAGAAAAGAGAGGGCAATATGTTTTCATTAGCCGCGGCCCGCAACGCTTGTGTACGGAACTGTACCGTATTAATAAATACTATATTGGAAGGTTAAGAACGTTT